>JASXTE010000786.1:0-19360 GCA_030280995.1 Hemileia vastatrix
AGATTTAAAATATGATGCTTTAATGAAAAATTATTACAAAACTTTAATGCAATGAAGTCTCTTAAAAAATTCAAAAATAGAATATCAAAACAAGTAATTTCTGCAAAAAAAACTACTAACTATTGTAGATAAAGCATAAAAATAAGTCATATTTTTTAAAAAAATGATCTAACAATATTTATTTTTGTTAAAAAAATCAAAACATTGTTGATTTTGCTTGTTATAATAATGTTAAAATCCACTAAACATTATCTAAAGGTGGTAAAATATGTTAAAAATATGTTGAATTTTGTGAGATAAATATCAACAATTTTGTATCATTTCCTGTTGTGCTATGACTTTATTCCACCCTTTTTATCTGATTCTTCCAGTATTACTTTGCTATGATCACTAGTTTTCAAGTTAAAATTTACAAATGTTCATTATACTTGATAATATGAAAAATAACTCAAACTTTTATAACTACAAAATAAGATTTTTTAACTCCTTCTTTCAATCAATATTTGAAGAAATTTTTAGTTTATTTGAGTAATGATTTTAAGAATAACAAAAAATTTGAAATTCACAAGGAATTATTTCCAGAGACTATAATTATTTACTTGTGTAATGCATGAGCTACTTATCAATGATGTAAAACATCAGAAAAGTAAGTTATAGTTATAAATCTACAGATTATACTGTTTCTGGTATATATATCTTCAATAAATCTTTTAAACTTATCTTAGCCTACATACCACACAATAGAAAATCATTATATTAAAGAAGGAAAAAATTCTATGATAATATCATAAAGAATGATAACCATGGATTAATATTCCATAAAAATGGTTAATAAAATTTTAAGAGAACCTAAGTCAGTATTCTTTCATCAAAATATATCCTGTTTGTCTTTGTAATTTATTCCAAACAAATTTTTTGAAAGTTGAATCTATATATCTAATGCCAAAACCACTATTAAGTTCCCTCTTAGACTTTTTAAGAAATTATATATATATATATATGTATATATATATATTATTTATCAAAAATTGAAATAAAGAATAAAAACATAATTTTATTTACCTTTAATTATTTAAATATAGAGTATTTTCAGAATGCATTTTGGTTACTTGTGAAGGTTAGAAGATTTGAAGTTGGATTTATGAGTTTTTAGAAGGGCAAATATTGTAAAATTCTTTCATAAATATTTATTTCATAGTTTCAAATGTTGAAATCTACAAACTAATGGGATTTAAAATTATATTGAGATTTAAAATCTGTTTTCTACTCAAGTAAAATAAAATAAAATGATGATATCAAAATTGAAATTAAGTTTAAACTTTTGATATGCTCTATCTTTAATTTTATTGATAGTGCATCAAAAATTTAATAATATTTTTTTCCTTCATCACTTTTTACATAAAAGATAGTTTTATCATTTTATGCATTAAAGATTGCTTATATAAATTTAACATCTATGTCAACTGTTTATGACTATTAATCTATATAATAAATTTTTTAGAAGAAAAAATAACATCAGTATATACTGACTTTGAAATTATTCAATTTAAAATAGTTTACAGGTAGATAATGAAGGGTGATTTCATTTTTGAATATGAATTATAGAAGTCTTATTTTGTCAATTTTAATTCTTTTTGAGCTCAAATGTATCCACCGCAACTTATGTAAGAATAAAAATTATTTTTATTGAAATTTACATGAGAAAGTATGCCTATTATTCAAAATCAAACTTGCTCTAATGGTGTTTTTCAATCATTATTTCCATTCATAACAATAAAAAACATTTCAATTTGCTGATGTTTTAGTTTTTGATATCCTCAAGTTTATATCTCAGGTGTACTATTCACAAAATTATTAAAAATATAATTTTTGAAATACATAATAAACTTGAAAGTGAGGGGGCATTAAATTTTTAAAAATGAATTCTAAATTCAGGATGGATAGTATTTTTTCTATTTTCACAAATGAACAATTTTTTGTTTCAATTAATCCAGAAAGAAAATTTTGTTGTAAGCATATTATATTATATTTATTATGATTTTAAATACTATATTTTCAAGATTTGTGTTTAATATTTCCTGTGAAAGTTAATGTTAATGTGAATTTAAAGTAAGCTTGAAGAAATTTAATCAATAGGCATATTGGATATTTAAAATAATATTTTGCTCCAATCTTGAATCATCCTGGGCTAAAAAATATCTTGAATAAGGTTTTTGTGGGTCAATTTGGATTTAAGTAGGATTAAGTGAGGTTTAATAAAGGACAGATAAAAGGCTAAATTCATTACTAGTGACTTTTTTCTCAAAATAGTTATAAAATATGTATCATTCTGGAATCAAGCTTCAATAAAGTTGAATTGAAACAGAGATAATTTCTAGCAGCACAACACCATATTTACAAAGGTGTAAAATACCTCAAATATTACTCATAATATAGGAATGCAAGGAATCTACAAAATTCACATTTCAAACGAGGATTTATATTTTGAATTTGAAATTGAGAAATGGAATATTATTTTCCAATTTAAATATCTATTAGTCATTTTACCAAAAGTTTTCAGTAATCAGATTGAATTTTGATGGTATTTTGTTGTAGATTAATCATTTTGATGAGCCATTTACTCAAAATTACTGGTTTCGTTTCTAATATTCCATGTGAAATTCATTACGAATCTTTTTGAAAGTGAATAGTTGACATATTGGATATGCAAAAGCTTATGTTAGATCAAATTGAGATCAAAGGGAGTTCAACTGATGATCAAATTAGGATTTTACAAGATCAAACGGTGATCAATGTAGGTTCATCTTGAGCTCAATTTGTGACAAATCTCTGACTAAATGTAAGGCCAAACAATTTCCTACATGGTGATGATGTGTGCATAATTCAAGCATAGATTTGTGGCTCAACGGAGTTCAAGCAAGGGGTATTGCTATCAATACCCCCCCATTTTTTCTGTGGTGATAAGTATACTCAGTATAATAATAATCCTTTCATTAGCAAAAATGAATCTCAATCACTCCCAATACCACCACAAGTAAAACCATCTGGTAATAGTTTCAAGTATGAAAAAACAAATGTAAGTCACAAATTCATGCAAGAGGAAATACAAGACCATTTTTCCTGAGTAAATGAGTTATTGAATTTACCTAATATTAGTGAAATAAAATCCAATCAGAAGAACTGGCCAAAGCTTGATCAGTACCCAACTTATGATGGGGAAGCCAGCTCTGATTGGAAAAATTTTATTCAAAGAATTGACAACTTAAAATTCTCATATAAGTTAACAGATGAAGAAATAACATCAAAATTGATCTCTTTATTAAAGGATGTTGCTTTATTATGGTTTAAAGCTGTTTTGAGTGAGGGTAAAGACTACTCTTGGGCTGAATGGAAACAACTAATTGAAAAACAATTTGGAGGTTCTAAATTCAGGCTCACTCAGCAAAGATTATATGAGAAAACTAGGTATAATCCGTTGAATGGTGACAAACCTATGGTATTTTAAATGAATTTAGATAAAATACTAAAGCCATTAAGCTAAACATGGATTTTAACTTATTGAAAGATAAGATAATAGATAAATTTTTTATATCTTTCAGAGACATTGTTGTAGCTAGAACAATAATTATTAATGAATACTCTGAATTTATTAATATTTGTAATGAAATATTATTTAACCATAAGTATGAAGCAAGGTACACCACTTATAACCAAAATAATGAACCTGTGAAAAATCAGAATTCAAAAACACTTCAGGAGAAGCAGAAAAAACTTACTGCACCTGTAGTACCTAAACAGTATGAAGCTAATACTTGTTATAAGTGTAATAAACCTTGGGTAAAAGGTCACAAATGTGAGAAGAATATAAATATTGTTGAAATCAGCATGGATCAGAAAATGAAACAAAAAAAGTAAAGATTCAAGTGAATATGACAGTAATATCTCATATAGTGATGAGAATGAAGTATGTATGTTGGAAGATGATTTTTCCATCTTTGAAACTCCAATATTAAATATGGACTCAAATGAATCTTTAATGAATTTTGAGGATGCTGAAATCATTAACAATATACAAGCTTATAACTTAAAAATGACACTTATCACGGTTCCAGCTATCATTTCTGGTGAAAATGTAAATATAGAATTTGACACAGGAGCTGCTGGTTCTGTTGTTTCAACAAATACATCACAGAAAATTGATAGTTATTATAAGTCAAAACTTCAACCCCTTCAAAGTAAATGTTGGAGAGGTTTTGGATCAGTACTACACCCCATTGGTAGATACAAAGCTGCTGTTTTTTAAAACATCAACATGGTTATTTTAGAGTAACTTGTGACTTTGTAGTAATGGATAATACTAATTTTAGTAACTGTTTTATCATTTGAAATAACAATCTGACTAAGTTTAGTGTGAAATTAGACCCTGCTAATAATAATTTTACCATTGGCATGAATAGTAAAAGGAAATTTAAAATAAATACTTTTGAAACAGTCTTACACATTGAGTCAGTAATAAATATTCCTTGCAAAGGAAGAGAATCCAATGAGATGGAACTTCTGGAAACAGAAATTTCAAAAGTATCATTTGGCAATCACATAAGTAAAGCTGAGAAAACAAATATTTTGGACTTAATAAAAGCATTTCCAATGGCTTTTGCACATGGAACCAATGAACATGGCCTTGTAAATGATCATGAGATGAAAATTAGTTTAACCTGTGATATGGATAATATTCCTGCTAGTCTTAAAAAGAAACCATACCCTGCTTCACCAATGAAGAGGAAAGTAATAGAGGATAATATTAAGATGTTATTGAAAATGAAAATTCTTGAGAAGGTTGAAACTACACAAAAATATTGTTTAATATCACCAGTGCTAATTTCTTATGAACAAGATAAAGCAAGACTGTGCGGTGATTATAGAGCATTAAATACATTTACAGTAGATGATATTTATCCCTTGCCAAGGATTGCCTCTATACATGCTACCCTTAAAGGTGCTAAGTAAATAAGTTGCCTTGATGGAAATAAAGGGTACCATCAGATTCCTGTAGAAAAGAATTCAAAGAACTTTTTGTTGATAACAACACATATGGGAATATATATATATGTCAGGATGCCATTTGGACCAAAAAATGCTCCTTCAGTATTTCAGAAGTTAATGGATATAACATTCCATAATGAAATGATTGAGGGATGGTTAATGGTATACATTGATGACATTATAGTGTTCTCTAAGACATATGATGAACACTTAGTCCATTAAAAGAAGGTATTTCAGAAAATGGATGAAATAAAAATGAACCTTGCATTAAAAAAATATAAATTTGGGTTTGAGTCTTCAAAAGTGCTTGGTAATATTGTATCTGGCTAGCAAATATTTTTAGACCAAAATAAGGTGGCTGCAATCAAGAATATTGGAATTCCTCAAAATTTAAAGGATGTACAATCTTTTCTTGGTATGTGTGGTTATTATAGACAATATAAAAAGAACTACCAGTTAATTGCTGCACCATTGACCACAATGATAAAGAAATCAGAAGCTTTCATTTGGAATAATGAAAGACAACAGGCTTTTGATAAGTAGAAAGAATGTTTGATGACAGCTCCTATCTTGGGATTATCAGATTTACAATTGCCTTTGGTATTGTATACAGATGCAAGCTTTATTGGTCTAGGTGCTGCTTTGCATCAAAAATAACTTATTGAAACAAAAATGTCAGAAGTAGTAATTTGTTATATTTCACGTACTCTAAGAAGTAGTGAATTGAAATATAGTGCTACTCAACTTGAATTTTTGGCAGTAGTATGGGCTCTTGAGAAGCTACATTACTACCTGGAAGACCAAAAATTTGAGTTAATAACTGACTGTAGTGCAGTTAAGTCACTCTTAAACATGAAAACTCATAATAGACATATGTTGAAATGGCAATTAGCTGTACAAGAATACAGAGGACTGATGACTATTACACATAGAGAAGGAAACATACACAGTAATGTAGATCTGTTATCTAGAGTACCTCTACCCAATAATGATGATAATCCTGCTTATGTTCCTGAAATAGAGGTTATTAACATTTATTTCATTTATATTGTAGATCTTGAGGATGAATTTATGCAATCAATTCTTGATAATTATGCTTCAGATCCTGACTTGAGTAAGCTTACTACAATATTAAATGATCCATCTAATGCTTCAATGAGTGTTTTAATATAAACATTACCACAAAAGTATAAAGAAGCATTAGAAAAGGAAAATTTTCCTTTGAGGATGGTTTTATATATTACAGGAATAAATTAAGCAATTTAATTGTAATCCTTCTTTCAATGAAGGAGTTAATGTTAAGCATATGTCATGATGATATATTACAAGGTCATTTTGACTTCCATAAAACATTAACTAGAGTAAAAAATACAGCTTGGTGGATTAACATGTCTGATGATGTTCAAAAATATGTTGAGACAGGTGATTCTTGTCAAAAATCTAAAAGATTTACAGGCAAAAGAGCTGGTTTATTACAACAACTTGAGCAACCAAAAGCTCCATGGGAAAAATTTAACATGGACTTTGTAAAAGGTTTTCCAAAATAAGGGCATAAGAGTTATTACTCCTGCTGGGTAATTGTAGATAGATTTACAAAAATGTGTACATTCATTCCTACCCACAAAGAGGTTTCTGGAAAGGGCTTAGCTTTTTTATGGTGGACACAAATTTTAAATATAGCAGGTTTCTGCAAAGCAATAGTCTCAGACAGAGATCCTAAATTTACTTCTGAGTTCTGGACATCACTTATGGATGTTTTAGGGTGTCAATTAAAGCTTTCTACAGCAAACCATCCACAAACAGATGGGCTAGCAGAAAGAATGATACAAACTTTAGAAGATATGATAAGAAGATATTGTGCTTTTGGTCTTGAATTTAAAGACAATGAAAAACTCACACATTATTGGGTAACCCTTATCCCAGGTTTAGAATTTGCATTAAGTAGTACAGTACATCCTGTCATTGCCAAAAACCATTTGAGTTATGGTTGGGTTATGTACCTAATACCCCTTCTAAAACTCTTAAAAAATTACCTAGATTGGATATCCATCCAGGTACAAAAGATACTATTCAAAGACTTTATAAGTACTATTGATATGTATTGTAATTGTATTGGTTATTTTTTTAATTGTAATGATAAAGAATGTAGAAAATAAGACCAAAAAACCCCTTATTTTATACACAATTACTTCCCCAATGACCCCTTTGATTTACCAGCTCAATACACAGTTAATGACGCCTCATTATATCTAATAGACATGGACAGAAACAAAAAGAGTGACTAGTAACATAACTAGAATGATATCACTGGCCAAAATCCTGTAGTAATAGGGACAATCCATCAAAAATAAAGAATAAGCAAAAAAAGAGAGTATATGCGTATTATACATTAATATAAAAGACAAAAAAGGGAAAATTAAGACTAATTATTACTTAATAATAAGGGGATTAACTTTAGAAATTTTGGGGCTAATCATGACATTATACTATGTAAATTCCCCATTCAAAAATAACCAAAATTGACTGAGAAACCACCTAAAAACCCAAAAAAGGGTGTGACATGTGGGGTAACTACATGCAGTCCTTGCCAGGCGCTTGCACGGGTAAATCCTTGACTAATATAGGCAAATTTAAGCATAGTAGTGAATTAAAGTGCCAAGATTGAGGTTATTAATGAAATTAGTGCATATAAAGAGGGTCAATGCATTATTAATTAAGCTAGGACACTAAATAAGCGCCTGTCGCCTATTTTAGTGTGTTTCCCCACAGTGGGCGTAGAATGTGGGGTAATTATAGTGTGAAAAAGCTAACTTTGCTAAAAATGAAGCTATTCACACAGGAAAAAAGCAGGCAGTATGTGGCCAGTACACAGAAGCCATTTCTGGCATAAAAAACACCAAATTTGAAAAGTGTTATTTTTATGCATTTAAATAGCCAAATCAATAGTTCTAAATGAGCCCAATTGATCTGTCAAAGCGCAATTTTGATATTCTCAATTTTATAGCGCATATAGTCAACTTTTAAGTGAAATAAAGCGCATTTCTTGTTTTTTGCATAAAACAATGAATATAACAGCTTTAAGTGTACTTAAAAATTATGTAGCCTTATACTTAAGGTTCTTAAGATTACTCTAACATATTCCAACTTAATATTAAGTACATAAGACCTATAAAAGGTGAATATATGCGTGTATATAAGGTGTTATAATGGCATTTTTTTGTGTATTATCATAATTTTACTTATGTATACTATTTGTGTACTCTTATTTATTGTTCCCATGTATAGTTCATGTGTTTAACATAACTTATAATCACTTTTTACTCAGTCCTGGAGATATACAGGCTGACACCAACAGTGAGGTTTAAAGCTATTGGAGACTAAGAAGTAACTGGATTACTAAATAAGTTGTCCAATGTGGAGCACCCCACTGTGCTTGCCTCATAAAACCCCCCTATGCAATATTTCTTGCTCCCACCTATTACCATGCATAGCACCACACACAGTGCTCCTCCTCCTTGCTTCTCAACTCAAATCCTAGCACATTGGAAGTTTAGTTTTTGTGTGGGGTTAACCATTATGACTGAAAATTGGGGAATTAGAACCAAATAAGTGGGTTATTTCAATTTTCTTATCCACTAGCTCCCAGGGTAGTGGAAAAGAATCTTCTTCCATTATTGATGTCAGACCCAGGCAAAAAATACAGTGGTTCCTGTATGGCAGAAAAACTAATGTGTCAGTAGTTTTCAGCATTGGCAAATTAGTTTTATTAGGTATAGATTACAAAAACACAGCTGCACCCACCCTCCTAGTGTGTTTTTTGTACACAAAAAAATTTTCACTCTGAGTGAGATGGCATGAGTCTTTGAATTCTGACACATTACATAGTGTTTGCGTAACAATCTTGTAAGATATTCTCACTTGAATCTCACCACTTGGATTAAGAACCCATGGCTGAACTTGGCTTGACAGACTGACAGCCATCCTCTCTTTCCTGCCCTTGCCTAAAGACCTTAACATCCTTATCTCCAACTCTTTTCATGCCAGAGCAACAATCATCTCTGTTTCAATATATGATTGTATTATGATCATTCAGCCCAAAGGTTTCCCTCAAGCTTCCCTTTATCATCAATTCCTTTGTTTCGTACAACTATAGCCTTTCATTATCATTAAATAGAAAACATCTCATACAGATTCATAAAAAAAGTCAACAATAAATGTAAAAATAAGTATTTTTTTATCAATTTTTTTTCTTCCATCTTAACCATCCAAGCCGTGTTCCTACGAGAATACATTAATTTGATAAACACTCCCGGACTCTTGCGCAAGCCACAATAAGGTTTAGAAATACAAGCCATTTATTGTCTATCTGTTGACAGCCCTGGAGTATAAATTGAAATTAGTCCTTTCACAAGCCACCTAGATAAAATAAACACACCTTTACTCTGGCTTTTGGCTTTTTGCTTTAGCATTTTGCTGCTTGGCATCCAAAAGCACTCCACCTCCATATCCGGCTGGAATATAATTCCACCAATTAGGCCAGTATCGACGGAGATAGAGAGAGTCATAGGAAAGGGGGTAAGTGTTGTACAGAGGGTAAACCCAGGGGGGAAAACCCCATTTTTTATCGGCGCCTTCAGGCTTTACGTGGTTTTCCGTGTCAGGAGCAGGGATGGAAGACACCAAAGTGCAAAAACATGCAAATATCGCAATGAAAAATAGGGTCAACTTCATAGTGCGTTGAAATCTAAGAATAATAAACGTGAATAGCTCGTGTACTAGGTATAATATTTATTCTCCAGTAGCTGGTGAGGACGGGATTTTGGCTATAGGTGAGCAGGTTATATATCTTTTTTAGTGGGTGAGCCGTGCAAATTTTGAGTATATTCTTCCATTGAGGATCAATTGAAAAAGTAAGATATCTATAAAAGTATATTTAACTTGTGATACTGATTTCGCACCGCACCCTCTCAAACAATCAAAGTATGTATCTACTAGGAACTCTCTTTCCGCTGAGATTGGGTGTGATCAAATAATATTTGAAATTCATCCAACCAGTGAGATATCGATTGGGAACCATCATTATCATGTGAAATGTGCCAAATAACCATAAAACAATATGATTATGCAACCGAAGCCTCAAAAACGGATAGAGTTTTGTTCAGTTGAAATTCACGTATGTCCGCGGAATTTAAAGATATTGTTTGACTTCTTCTCAGTAATTTTCATCGCCTTGAGAAGTAGTGACATTATTGGTAATCAGAAGCTAACAAAAGATGAGGGCTCGAAGCAGATTTTCTCGCAACAACTATATCTCCAAGTAAATCAAATTTCTATTCTGTCTATTACATTCGATGAGAAAGCGTCAATTAAAGTTGCTGAAAAATAAAAGCGAAAAGGATTTCAAATGAGCGCGAGATACTGCAACATTTGTTTGTTTCGTTCTGGGGCGCAACAATGGTGCAACGATTACGCAACAGTTATTTATGTTAGGTTTAGAGTAGTGAGAACCACAACTGTGGCCTTCTATGTATGTAGACTGTGCACGCGAGTCCCCTCTCTTCATTCTGACACCAAGTGAAGAGAGTGAGCTTACCATTGGGGCTTTGGAATTTGGGTGCACAGGTTAGTAAATCTGCAATCTATATTCTGACACCGAATGAAGAGAGTGAGCTTACCATTAGAGCTTTGGGATTTGGGTGCACAGGGCATTACAGGTTATGGGCGCTTAGTGCGTTACCAGTTGCAAATAAGGAGGAAAGTCATCTAGAATCAAGTGAGAGAAGAAAAGAAAAGAAAAAGAGTCATCAAGAAAATTTAGAAGTTTTTTGTCTTGCTAACAAAATAAAATAGATAATTACAAATAAAATAAAATAAAATATAAAAACATAATATTAAAAAATTAATTTTTTTTTCTGCTTTATTTGATCCTGCAGCAATGTCATATCTTTCTCATTCTAATTGGAGGACTCATTATTACTCCTCCAGTCCTACTTCTTTTTTTCACTCTCATTGCTCATATGGCCCTTCACACTCTCATCAATCATGTGGCCCTCCTCTGTTTAACTCTCCTTCCACTCCTGCTTTGTCTTCTCAAGCACCAATGGCTCTGTTTGACCCTCATGCAACAGATCACATGAGTGCAGATCAGTCTGTTTTTTTGGAATTTAACAACTTACCTTACAAGATCCCTCTTATTGTCAAAGATAATTGTGGCTCCCTTCAGTATGCAACACGAATTGGTTCCATCATCCTGCAAGGTTTCAATAACTGCAAATTTATCATCAGAAGAGATTTTTTCTGCCCAACTGCTACTGGTACCTTAATTTCGGGGTCTGCAGTGTAGAAGTCAGGGATTTCATTCTATGCAAATGCAGCAAATCATTTTTTTCTGAAAAAGGATGGTGCTGATTTGGCAAAAGCAAAGTGGTCTGGTGGAAGCAAGTGGTTTCTCAAGCTATGGTCTGATTCTTTTCCACAATGCTATGCTACCACTATTTCCTCCTCCTTGTCTTCCAAGCCTTTGGTCCCATTCCTCTCACTTGAACCTCCCATTCAGCGACCATCTAATTCAACTCAGAAGCCAGAAAGTGAACTTATGAAATGGCATTGAATGCTTGGGCATCTCAACTTATGGGTTATGAAACAACTTTTTGCCTCTAGTGTTGCTCTTGGTCTCCCTTCTACACTTCCTCCTTGAATTATTGACTGTAAAGAATGCTGTCTCTGCAAAAATGTCCAAAGACATACACTTCTTCAAACTGACTGAGATCCTGAGCCATTGGAAATTGTTGTCTCTGATGTTTTGGGTCCTTTGGAAGTGGCAACTTTTGATGATGCACAATGCATAGTCTCCTTTTGTGATGTGAAGACCAGCCTTTCAGATATTGAGATCACTCACTACGCAATATAGGGGGTGGACTTGCTAGCAAGTCCTCAACCTGAACTCAGATGGAACTCAGATGGAACTCAGACTGAACTCATACTGAACCCATACTGAACTCTACTTGAACACCCACCTAAAACTGTTCTGCTGAGTGGTGTTCATCCCTGATTGTATGGTTCCTTTATCAATAGCTCAATGTGTGTTCAATCTATGGTGAGTTTGGGTCCAAGGTTGCGGACTTGCTAGCAAGTCCGCCCCCCATATTGTGTGGTGACTCAATCAAAAAATGAAGTTTATGAGGCTTTTATACAATTTCACTTAAAAATGGAGTGGTTGACAGGTTTCAAGCTGACAATTCTTTGCTCTGATGATGGTGGTGAATATCTCAATCAGAAGATGCAAAAATATCTGTCTCAACATGGTATTCAGTGGGAACATTCAATGCCTTATCACTCTAAAAAAAAGGGGGTTGCTGAACAGTACAACAGAACTATTTCTGATATGGGTAGAACAATGCTTTATGACAGTGGTTTGTCTAAGTTTTTTGGGGGAGCAGCATTTCTGAGGGCAACTTATCTTCATAATTGACATCCCAATTTGATTTCTCTATCTAAAACTCCTTATGAAGCTATGTTCAAGAAGAAACCTCAACTTGATTTATTACCCACTTTTGGGAAAGTGGATTTTGTATATGTTCCTAAATCTCAAAGGTTGAAGCTGGATGTGAGGGCTGTAAAATGTTATGTGGTTGGGTTTGTTGAAGGTGGTAAAGGTTGGTTTTTTGTGATCAAGCAAACAATAAGCTTAGTCAATCTGCTTTGCTGAATTTCCTTCCCAAGCAACATCTCAAAAAGTTTCTGAAATGCATTCTAACCCCAAATCAAGTGATAAATTTCTGAGCAGCATCAAAAAGAAAGTCATGTAATCCCTTCTTCACAAAGGCATGGCCTCCCCTTTATTGTCAACTCATTAAATCTTGGTGATTTTGAACTTGATATGAAACTACTGGATCAAGATTCTTTTGGAGCTGAAATTCAAAATACTTGCTTAGAATTATCCCCTGAAGCACCAAGAACATATAAGCAAGCTATGAAAAGTCAAGAGAATCATCGGTGGTATTTAGCATGCAAAAATGAACTTGAAAATTTTTCAAAAAAGAATGTCTGGTCACTTGTTAAGCCCCCACCTGGTGTTTGAATTCTTGGAGCATGATGGGTTTTGTTATCAAAACTGGTCTTTCAGCTAATGACCCTAAACGTTTCAAGGCATGCTATGTAGCTCAATGTTTTTTGCAGAAATATGGCCATGATTTTCACAAGACCTTTGCTCCTACAGCTGCCTTCACATCCCTAAGTCTAATCTTTAACCTGGCAGCAAAATTTAATTGGTTTGTTCACTCTTTTGATGTTGTTGCAGCATATTTGAATAGTCCTATTGAAGAAGAAGTTTGTGTTCAGGCCCCTGAAGGACTTAGAAATAATGATGGTTCTTTAGTATGTTAGTTAAACAAGGCCCTTTAAGGGACTAAGCAAGAATCAAGATGTTGGTAACAATTCATTTCAGAAAAGCTGAAGAATTTTGATTATGAGCCTAGCTTTTTTGATAATTTGGTCTATGTTTTGAAAAAGAATTTGAGTTCATCTGTTATCTGGCTTCATGTTGATGATGGAATAGTGGCATGTGATTCTGAAGAAGCTTTGAAGAAGTTGAAGAGAGATTTGGCTGCAGTTTTGGAAATTAAATGGAAGGAAAAGGTAGATAGGATTGTAGGCTTGGATGTGAAGAGAGTGAAAGACAAGTTTATTTTGTATCAAACTTCTCTTGCTCAGAAGATCAGCAAGCTTCATATACCTTCTCAATGGCATACAAAGGCTCCTCTTTCAAGTAAGTGTAATCTAGCTTCATAGATCTATCATTCACTCCAATTGATCCCCTGGGTTTCTTGTCAAGTGTAAGTTCTTTAAGCTACCTGGCACAAGGAACTAGGACAGATATTTCTTATTCAGTTGATTTGTTGGCATGTTTTTCAAGAAATCCATCAGAAGATCACTGGAAGGCCCTTAAACATTTTTTGGAATATGTTTCAGCAACATCTCATTTGACATTCAAGATATTTCCTTCCCATTCAAATCTGGTGGATAAAGTTGAAGTCTATTCTGAATTAAGTTGGAGTGGATGTGAAGGGGATAGGTCTTCTCAAGGTCATGTCATCTATTACTGTAATGTTCCTGTTAGCCACCAAAAAAAACATGGGCACCTGATATCAGGTGCCAATCCCTATCTTCAATTTAACTCAATTTGAGCTCAGCTGTAATTCTTCTGAAAAGTGCCCACTGAACAATGAGCACACTAGCTTGCATAATATCAAATTAAATTTATTCTTAAATCAAAACTGAATATAGTGATAGGCACTTGCTAGCAGGTGCCACTTAATTTTTTGTGGTGAGCTTGAGAGCAAAGCAGCAACAAACAGTGGCATTTTCTTCTTCCACAGAAGAATATATGGCTTTTTCATCAGGTACAAAGACTGTTTTTTGGATAAAAAACTTACTTGAAGATTTTATCAACTATCAGGGTCCAACTCATCTTTATTGTTACAGTCAGACAGCAGCAAGAACTGAAGAGGATCAACCTTCAAATAAGGATTTCAGACACTCAAAGAGAGATGTTTATTTTGTCAACCAGCTAACTTTTAACAAGGATGTAGTTATTACTTGGGTGCCAAGTAGAGATCCAAGAGCTGATAGTATGACAAAGGTTTTAGGTGGTTTGAACATTCACAATTGTCTATCTTATCTTTTAATTTGACCTCCATAATTCTTCTTCTTTTTTACTATTTTTTCATTTTATTTTATTTTTTTCTTTTCTTTATAACTAAGTTTACATTAGCTTTTTGAGTGTAGAGGCCTTGTTGTGAGTGGGTGGGTTAGGTTTAGAGTAGTGAGAACCACAACTGTGGCCTTCTATGTATGTAGACTGTGCACACAAGTCCTCTCTCTTCATTCTGACACCAAGTGAAGAGAGTGAGCTTACCATTGGGGCTTTGGAATTTGGGTGCACAGGTTAGTAAATCTGAAATCTATATTCTGGCACAAAGTGAAGAGAGCAAGCTTAAAATTGGGGCTTTGGTATTTGAGTGCACAGGGCATTACAATTTACAGCTAATCCTGGAAAGCTTGCAGTTGTATTGCATTGTATCCCCTCAAGCTGTCACGCGCCACGTGACACTCGAGGCGAAATTAACTCAATAAATCAATAATATCGAGTCCTACATCTATACTCGAAGCGCAGAAAGCAATTCTCCATAGCAACTGCGATTTTTTCCTTTGTGTACTTACTATTTAACTGCGCTAGCCTAAACTCTAAATCTAAATTAGTCAATCTCCCAATAGGGTACCTTAGTCCTTTTCAATAAGCGACGCACAGCGCTAGGATCAACGAAATAGTACAGTAGTAGTTTTTTCATTAAAGTTTTGTTAATTAATTAAAAAGGGGTATATTGAGCATGGACGGATATTTAGTGAAGAGGGTCTAAGTGTATGTTAGTAATGGTCAATGGAATGGGCATACTGCGATGGAAGGGAGGTCAATGCGAGGGGGAACAAAGGATATAAAAGGAGTTGGGTATTTGGTTCGATATTCCTTAGAATTAAATTATAATATCGTATTTACATTAATAGTGGAAAACCTTAAAAGTTAAAACATTGTTATTGTATCTTTCTTTTACCTTCTCAATATTCATTTCTAAATCCTAAATCTTTGACTATTGAGTTTCCAACCCTTTGTGAGATTTTAAGAATTATTATTACCTTGGAACTAGTTTATAATTCTTCTCGAACAAAACTCAAACCTATAGCTATTACTTCAAGTGACCTTCGAATAATTTCCTCGAATCATTCCTCTGTGCTTCGAAGAAGTTTCTAAATCCTTCATCTCACTTTCAGGAACATCCTCGACCTTGTGCGTAGGTTGTCCGGTGACAGTATAATTTAATTCTCCGTAGTTCTCATTCTTTGAACTACTACGTCTTTTTAGGTGCTTCTAAAATTTTAAATGGCACCTGTTCAACGCACTCCTCCTACGGGCGCTACTACTAGAGCTCGCGCTAGAGGCAGGCCAACAGCCACAAGGTCTGTTTCTCGCACTCACTCTTTGGAACCACTCGACCTTAGGGAACGGCAACACTCAGTTCAATCTGTAGAAGACATTCCACAAGATTTTGAGGATTCTAGTGATGAAGAAGAAGGAGAGGATACAATGCATGAGGCACCATCCGCCCCTGCCAATCACCCTTCTGGCCAATCCTCAGAACCGGGACCATCTAACTCTCTGGAAGATTTCATGAGACTTTTTATGAAAACCCTTTCAAATCCAACGTCTTCAGAGGGATCTAAGTTCAAAACTCCTTCTATGAAATCTCCTGACAAATTCGACGGAGATCACCCCGACAGATTGCGACCCTTCTTGCAAACCTGCAAGCTACTGTTCCATAATGACCCTCGAAACTTTAACAGCGACCGATCAAAGGTTGTTTACGCTTCTTCATTCCTAGCCGGGAAAGCAGCAAGATGGTTGGAACCTTATCTACTCATGCTTTCTTCGACAGAAACCCACTTACTTATCAATAATTGGGAAAAGTTCGAAGACCAACTTTTTATGTTGTTTGGGGATCCTAATGAAACGGACAACGCAGAAATTGAACTTGATTTTCTTCGCATGAGTGATAATGGTAAAGCCTCTGAATATATCTCGAACTTCAGAGCACTTCAAACTCGAGTAGGTTGGAATGATGCTGCCCTTAAGTATCATTTCAAGAAAGGACTTCCTTCGAGGATTCTGGATCAATTAAATCTTCACAGTCAGAAGATGACTACTTTAACGGATTTAATGGATCGAACCCTCGAACTTGATGGCGTTTATCAAGGACGACTTCAACATCGTTGATATGCCAACAAATCTCAAGGCCTAAATTTTAAATTGGGACCTTCTTCACACCCACGACCAAATCAATCCTCCTCGACTCAATCCAAACCCAATAAGGGAAAGGATAAAACTCGACCAAAAGGCTCAACCCCAGGCGATATCAGCAAAGTACTGGATCCTAAAGGGGAACTTAAAGAAGCTGAGAGGAAGAGAAGAGCAGATAATGGGTTATGTATGTATTGTGGGGGTAAGCACAAGTGGGAAGACTGTGTAAAGTTGAAGGAAAGAGAAGGTACTAGTTCGAAGTCAAAAAACTAGTAGATAGTTTACTTGTGTGCAAAGCAAACTATCTTATCTCTCCCAGTGCACAGAACCTCCATGTCTTAAGGACTGGAGTTGCCTTAAACCGCTTGAGATTCATTCTTTTTAAGGAGGATATCCCCTTCAGTTGTCTTATAGACTCTGGAGCTTCAATTTCTTTTGTTAGTTTATCTTTTGCCGAGAAGCTTCAACTAACATTTACAGATATCAATCAAAATCCCATCTATTTGGTCGAATCAGAGGAACCCAAATATTGGGTAAGTAAGAAAGTTTTATGGGTTTTCAACTTTCCGAATTTTCCCCCCTTCGAGTGGGAATTATCAGTCTTGGACGCCCCAAGGATGGACGATACCATTCTTGGCCATGACTTTTTAACGTATTGGAATCCCGAAATTGATTGGACCCGGGGATTGATCACCCCACGCTCTAAGTATATTTCTGATTCTTTAATGCAGGTCAATAGGGAGTTAAACAACCCGCCTGACAACGTCCTGCTAGAGGACAAATCTCTGCCAGATGACTTGCAAGCATCTGTACCTTCTTCAAATGAGCAATTGGCTAACCCTTCTAGCTCGATGACTTCACTTGAAGAGGATTTAAATTGCCTCGAAGTAATCGAATTATGCTCTCTCAATACAGGTATCACCTCGACAGATTCTCTCGAAGATGAAGAGGATGACCAAATCAACGTTGAAGCCATTAAATCAACTCTACCGGAAATCTACCTCGATTTCCTCGATGTTTTCTCAATCCGCAAGGCCGATAAGTTACCACCTCATCGACCCTACGACCATCAAATAGAGTTAATAGGCCCAGTACCTCCGGCAGGTCCTGTCTATTCTCTATCGAAGGACGAATCTCAAGTTCTTCGAGACTACATTGCAGAGAATGTAGCCAAAGGTTTCATCAGAGCCAGTAAATCTCCAACCGGCTCCCCAGTCCTCTTTGTAAAAAAGAAGGACGGTAGTCTTAGGTTGTGTGTTGACTATAGACAGCTCAACACAGTCACAAAGAAAAATGCATATCCTGTTCCTCCTATGTCATTACTTCTTACCCTTTTCAATGGTGCTAATTCCTTTTCTAAAATTGATCTTAGAGGCGCTTACAATCTTATTCGCATTGCGGAAGGTCATGAACCACTGACTGCAATGCGCACTAGATTTGGTAGTTTTGAATATTTAGTTATGCCTTTTGGATTATGTAACACACCTTCAACTTTTCAAACTTTTGTTAATGATATCTTTCAAGATGTTGTTGAACAATTTGTAGTTGTCTATTTAGATGATATTTTAATATTCTCGAAAACACTGGATGAACATATTCATCATGTTTGACAGGTCCTAAATCGTCTTTGAGATCATGGTCTCTACGCCAAGCATAATAAATGCGAATTCCACCTCAAATCAATTGATTTTTTGGGGTTTACGTTGTCCACTGACGGTTTAGTCATGGATGACAAAAAAGTCCAGAAAATCCTGGAATGGCCTGAGCCCAAAAACATTAAATCACTCCAAGGATTTTTGGGTTTTGCAAACTTCTATAGAAGATTTATTAAAGATTACTCTAAAACTATTTCCAATCTTACTTCTCTTCTTAGAAAAGATATTCCTTTTGTTTTTACTTCTACAGCGCGAAAGGAATTCGAAGCACTAAAAACGGCGTTCACCACAGCCCCAATTCTTCGGCATTTTGATCCTTCGGCCTCGACAATAGTTGAGACAGATGCGAGCGATTATGCTATTGCAGGGGTCATCTCCCAATTAAATCCTGAAACAAATTTGTTTCACCCTGTTGCTTTTGAGTCACGCAAACTCATAGCCGCGGAATTAAATTATGAAATTCATGACAAAGAGCTTTTAGCTATTATCCATTGTCTTAAAAAATGGCGTTCTTTTCTTCTCAGCCTAGATAGTCCTTTTCAAATTTTAACTGATCACAATGCTTTGAAATACTTCATGTCTTCTAAAGTGTTAACCAGGCGTCAAGCCAGGTGGGCTGAACTTTTGTCTGAATTTTCTTTCTCTATTTCCTATCGCCCAGGAAAAAACTGCATTGTCCCAGATATCTTGTCACGTCGGGACGACGTTTACCCACAGCGGGGGGACGCATTTGCTGACAAGAACCCAGCAAATGTGCAATCAATCTTCAACGAATCAATGTTAACAACTCATCAACTTAATTCGATGACAA
>JASXTE010000374.1:0-51744 GCA_030280995.1 Hemileia vastatrix
ACAAGATCTCTACCGATATGCCTGGAGGAACCACCTTGGAATCCTACATCGACTGGAACGGATCCGAAGTCGCTTTCCCAACTAGTCTTTGCGTCATGGTGAGTAGTAGCGAAGGAGAAAAGTCAGATGCCTTGTTAGACGTTCGAACCTCTCATCTCTGACTCTATGTCTCTACCTCTTTCTTTCTTTAAAACTTCACAGTACGACTCTGAGCACTCTTTGGTCAACGACAACGCTCATTACTGATTTGAGGACGAGGAAACCGATCTCTAGTCGAACTCTTCTCTCTCTCTCTCTTGATTTGTTAACACTCTCTTTCTCAAATCTGTCTGTCTCTTGTCAATAGCATCCCTGTCCTTGCTCTTTGTTCGCCTTCAGCTAGAAAACCTCAACTGCTTTGTAAATAGTCGACTCTAGCATGTGAATCAGATCTCGTTCTCGCTCTCAAAAATACTTGGTCTGATCGTCTGCCGAAAGTGAAGCTCTGCGAAGAACCGACTTGTGCTGCTTAACTTCAGTTCTACTTTACTCTCGTCATTGCAATCAACATTAGAGACTAGATACGCAACGATTATATGATTAGAGACTAGATATGCAACGATTGTATGATACAAAGAACGACAGTGTCAGCTCAGATTCATCCCGACTTCTCTTCTTTTTCCTTCTCCACCTGCTTCGCCTTCTTCTGTTCGACCTTCTGAGACTTGACATCTTTCTTTTCTACATCTTGAACATTGAAGGTTTCCGCCTTTTCCCATTCCATTCTCTCCTTCTCCTTCTTTGCTCTTCTCTCTTCACGTTTCTTTTGACTGGCGACTTTTCGAGCGAGCATTATGGCTTCGGCTTCATCTTCGTCTGACATTTTCTTCTCCAATTCCAAAGCTTCTGCGATCTCCTCTGCAAAACGAGAGCTGGATCGAATTTGAGGACCGTAAGCGTATAGAACGAATGGGATAAAAGCGAGTGGAATGGCTATGAAGGCCAAAAGAGAAGCTGCCTGGAATCGAGAAGAAGAAGGAAGATAAGAGCAGAATGAGCAAGAAGCTTTTCCAAAACGTCTATTAGTCCTCTTCCGTTCTAGAAACTCACCCATTGGTTCCCTAGATTCACGAACATTTGTTCAGCAACGAGAGTGATCGATCCCGAAGCTGCTTCTCTGACGAATGATTGACCAGCGACAGCTTTTCCAAGAAAGAAGAGATGGGTGAAAGAGAGAGAGATGAGGATTCAGCTTCTTTTATCATTCCTAAAGTCAAGTAGACTCCAACATACCCACCAGAAGTTGCGTAAGGACCGTAAGAAGTGATGGTATAAGCAGAGACGGCAATGAAGATAGCGTGACTCGAGATTCCAAAGGCACCTCCAGCCAAAACAGAGACGATCACTGGGACCCGTGGGAATGTGGTCCAGGCAAACCAAAAGAGAGAGATTGCAAAGAGGACTCCAGCAGGCATGGCCCAGTAGAGTCTAGCTTCGGGTGGTACTTCACTCTCAAGCTTCTTGTTGCTAGCACCAGTAGCTGGAGCTGGAGCTTCTTCGTTTGACTCCGCAAGCTCGATCTCGAGAGCTTTCCTAGCGGCGTGAATCTCATAGAGTCGTTGGAAGTAGAAGAGGCAGAAACCGACGAAGAATCCAACGAGAACTCCAAGGAATGGTAAAGATTGAGCAACTGGACCCAAATCGAATCCTCCTGGACCATAAACCAGAGGAAACGCTTCCAGGAAGAGATAAATGATAGCGTAGTTACTGTAGAAGTTGTGGAAGGGAGAACAAAGGAGCCTGAGTCAGCAACGTAGAAGCCGAAAAATCTAGCTCAAGTAGAAGTTGGACTCACAAACCATCGAATATGGCGAAAGAAGAGACGATCGGTTCGGTCACCAACATCCAAAGAGGTCTTACTACTAGTTCTCTCAAAAATTGACTAGTAGTATGTTGACTTCTATCCTTTTCATGTTGAGCAAACCAAGTATCGTCTCCAGTCTCTTTCTGCTTCTTCCTAGCTCTTCTAGTCAAGAGAACTCCAGATCTCGTTTCTCTAACCGTAAAAAGCCAAATGATCAACAAGAAACCAGTTCCGATTCCAGACAAACCAAACAACCATCTCCAACTGTTTCCAGCAGCGACAAAGAGATAGCTTCCAATCACTGGTCCAATTACGGCTCCCGCTTCTGCTGCGAAAGCAAAGGTATTCGTTGGCCAGGATTGATCTTCTATGGACCAAAGATCAGATACGATTCCGACGGAATTGAAAGTAGCGGCAGCGAAGAATCCAGCGATGAATCTGAAGGGAATCAATAGACCTAGATTTTGTGAGAGAGCGCACGGGATTTGACAGAGAGCCAAGATTATCAGTGATACTATATGGGTCCAAAATCTACCATAATCCTCAGATAGCGGCTGTAGAGGAGTGAGAAGAACAAAGATTAGTTAGTTCTGACGACTGCGGTCACGGTGGCAAATTCTCGTTTTTTGAAAATTTCCTCATGACTCACAGCCAGAAGCACTGGTCCTAGAGCGAAACCATACCTGTAAGATTGGCAGGGAGTCAAAAGAATGAAAAGCAGATTCGATAAGCAGACCAATCAAAGCCTCTCTCGAATGACAAAAACTCACAAATAGACAGCTTGAGGCACTCTGGCAGCACCGTCGAGACACCGAATTCAGTCGCCAGAGCTGCTACTCCAGGAGCATAGATGGATGAGACTGCCGATATGAGACGAGAGTGCGAAGGAAAAAGTGAAGAGAGAACGAAGAAAGAAGATGCTTAGTGAATCTGCAGTTTGAGGTTAAACACGACTACTCCCTCGTTCTTTGTGTATCTCTGAACTTCTCGCGAGGTGAGCAGCTGAACACGAAAAGCTCGCATATCTCGCCCAAATTTCAAATCTCAAGGGACTCGAAGACTCACTGACGTTGGCCCACATTTCGATCGAGAAGGCCAAAAGGGCGATGTACCACTTGTAGGAGCTCGACCAATTCCTAGGATCTTCTGGATCATTGTACTGAGAAGGATCGCGAGATTTCAAGTCAGTTTGGGAAAACCTTGAGTAAGTAAGTAAGACTTTGAAAAGAGGTAGAGCAAAGCAAACGAAAAAGTCGTACTCGGGAAGAACTCACGTCGAAAATGACCAATCTAGGATCTCTATTCCTTCTACTCTTTACCAATTCCCTCGATCCTTTCCTCTTCCAAAAGTTCTTCCTGAGTCATAGGTCCATCTCAAACTCTTATCATTCTTTTCATCCTCTTCATCCAATTCCTCATCTATACTTTTTGTAGATCTCCTATCCAACTTGATCCCACTCCCTACTTTCTTGAATGGCGAAGAAGAAGAATCGATTTCCGAATTCTCGGGATTTTCTAAACTTAAACCTGAAGTTAGGATTTGGTTTTCATAAGCGGCCAAAGTGGCCAAGGCGGAAGTGTCATCGAATTGAACGGTTTGAGTGGCTTGAGTTTCACTTCTTGAGAAATCTAATGAAGCTCGTTTCTGCTGGAGTTTCGGAGTGGTTGGAGGTGATGAATTTTGATTTGAAATTGGATTTGGATCGGAAGAATTCAGAGTGGATCTTGAATCTGAAGATTTGTCCCTTGAAGTATTAGATGTGGTTGGGATCTTGTCTGTGGAGCACCTCGTGGTAGATGAGGATCTGCTCGTACTGGAATGCATTCTCTTTTTGGAAGAACTTAAGATCTTGACTTGTGTGAATTCAGGCTTGAGATTTAGAAACTCCAGTTTTTGGTCTGTGCAATCGATGTGTGGAGAGTTCGTGCACTGTCTTGAAGGTGTTTTCCCAAGTCGAAGAAGATCTGGATAAAGTCTGAAGATATCAAAGAATGGAAGACTTTTGAGGATTCCTTTCAGAAAAAACAAAAGCTGACCCTATATGAGGTTGTTGTTGAAGTTGGTTGGAAACGTTGCAGAGTTCTTTTAAGATCTTGAGATGTGCTTTGAGCCGTAGATCTTGATTGAAGTTGTTAACATGAAAGCTGTATGTATGTAAAAGAGCAGGAATAGAATCTGCTTTCTATAGCAACAAACCAACTTCGATTCGGTCATGAAAAGCGTTCAGTGCAACGATCCTCGAAATCGATTCGTGGGTGGGTTTTGATTAGAGTGAGCCGCAGATTGCGAGAAGGTGATTAACCCATACACAATCAAAAAGAGGTCTCAGAGCGCAACACGGCATGGCGCAATTGAATCTGTTATAAATGTTCGCGAGAATGAGTTCACAGGATTTGTATAGCGATACATGCAAAGGGAGAGGGGAACGACGTGTTGGAGGCAGTGAAGATGGAGGTAGGACGAGTCGTGTCTTCCGAGACTGGAAGAGAGATATCGAGATTCTTGACAGCTTTTTAGAGACGAGACGATATATTCGAGATCCAAAAGGTGAAAATCTATAAGGGAAGAGAGAAAGGAAGTAGGGACACAAGAGAGCAAAAGTCAGAATCAACTTCTCTGGCTGGTCGCAGCATCCTCCCTTCTTCGATCTTCTCAATCCGCAACCTGTTTTCCCTATTCCTATGACTTGCAATGCCAAATTCCCTAGTTCCAAAGCCAATAAGACATCTCCTACTCTTGCAGAGAATCGAGAGATGCAAAGGCAGAAGAAGTGGGAACAAAAGTAGAAGTAGACAATGGAAGCTGTTCTCTTTGTGTTGTATATGATACCTCAGACAAGGCTGAAACTTATGGATGCAACGTTATCCTCATGTATAGAATAGGCCTAACGAGATTCCTTTGGTGCGATAATCATCTCTGGTATAAAGTGTCTTGTGTGTCCTCGATTCGAGTGAAAGAGAGGAGAGTGGCAGCACAGAATGAATGCTTCTCTCCTTGTGATTCCCCTTCTGCTTTCTGTTTCTTGTGTGTTTTGATGCAATCTTGTCATCATGAATCTCGATCAACTCTAACTCTTACTCACCATTTCGACGTGTTGGTCAAGGAGAAAGAAGATTTCTGAAACAAAAGTCAGTCGAGTTTTGAAAATTTCTTCACCTTCTTACCACAACAACTTTCCCCCCTTTTTCCCCTCTCTTCCTCCCTTTTCCCTTTTATAATGACTTTAGAAAATGGAAACGGTGCTGGCGCCGACGCTATCACCAACAAATTCTGTGAGTAGGAGAGAAAGCAGATAGAGAAGGGATAGAGAGAGAGAGTGGCAGCAGCATGGGCTCAGTCGAATCCAGCACATCTCAATCTGGCATCACTCGCAAGTCTGGAAATGGTGCAAAGAATCGGAAAGATCGAAGCAGATACTGGCAAGAAAGCCAAATAGAATCAAATGAGACATAGAAGAAAGATTGAACTTCTCTACTCGAAATGCTGACCTTGCTCTTTTCTCCTTTCTTTTCATCTTCTCTTCTCCCACCTTGCTCTCTTACTCTTCTCCCTCCTCTCTCGCAGCGAACCTGAACGTCAATGGAGCCAACGGTGCTCCCGCTGGCGGTCCACCTCAAAAAGCCGCTTACGTCCCTCCTCACCTACGTAATGCCCTCAACTCTGCTGCTCCTGCCTTTTCTCCAAGGTCAGTCGTCGAATCGATTATGAGTTTATGCGAAATGTTGGAATTGGGAATATAGCTCAAGTTCAAAACATAAAAGTCCAATAGGAATTCGATCCTTTCCATCGTGTGACATTTTCACTTACCTCTACTCTCTCTCTCCTCTTTTCTCTCCCTTTCTCTCTCAGAAATATGAATGGAGCAGCCAATGGATTCGTTCCTCAACAACGTCAAGCTCACGCTCCACCACCACACATGGCTGCTGGACCTCCACCAGCCCCACCTGCTTTCGGTGGACATGGTGCTCCTTCGATGGGAGGTCCTCCTCGCGGTCTAGCTGCTCGCGGAGGAGGTGGAAGCTGGGATACTCCATCCTACGGAGGTCCACCTCGTGGAGGAGGAGGTTACTCTTCAGGAGATAGAGGAGGCTACCAAGGAGGAGGAGGAGGAGGAGCTGGAGGAGGCTTCGGATCATGGAGAGATGGAGTTCACGTTCCAGGACCCGGTCAACATGCGTCTCCAACGTGAACTCTTCGGAGAAGCAGACGACGGGAAATCTCAAGGAATCGGGATCAACTTTGACAAGTACGGAGACATTCCAGTCGAAGCCACTGGTCGTGACGTTCCAGAGCCAGTCACCGAGTTCACTTCACCTCCAATCAACGAACATCTTTTGGAAAACATCAAGTTGGCACGTTATACTTCTCCAACTCCAGTTCAAAAGTACTCTATTCCAATCATTGAATTGGGTCGTGATTTGATGGGTTGTGCTCAAACTGGTTCAGGAAAGACTGGTGGATTCCTGTTCCCAATCCTATCTGCTCTCTTTCAACATGGTCCACCTCCTCCACCTCCAGAGATGGCAAACGCTGGATTCGGTCGTAGAAAGGCTTTCCCATCCACCTTGATCTTGGCTCCAACTCGTGAATTGGTCTCCTCAAATCCACGAAGAAGCTCGTAAATTCACCTATCGTTCTTGGGTCAAGCCAGCAGTAGTCTATGGGGGAGCCGACATCGGTCAACAACTCCGTCAAATCGAAAGAGGTTGTGATCTCCTCTCTGCCACTCCTGGTCGTTTGGTAGATCTCATGGAACGTGGAAGGATCTCTTTGGCCAACGTTAGATTCTTGGTCTTGGATGAAGCCGATCGTATGTTGGATATGGGTTTCGAACCTCAAATCAGAAGATTGGTGGATGGAGAAGACATGCCAGGAGTCATGGAACGTCAAACCCTCATGTTCAGTGCTACTTTCCCAAGAGACATTCAAATGTTGGCAAAGGATTTCCTCAAGGAATACGTCTACCTTTCAGTCGGAAGGGTTGGTTCGACTTCGGAAAACATCACTCAAAAGATCGAATACGTAGAAGACGATGACAAACGTTCAGTTCTTCTAGACGTTTTGGCATCAATGCCAACTGGAGGATTGACTTTGATCTTTGTAGAGACCAAACGTATGGCAGACATGCTCTCGGATTTCCTCCTTCGTTCAAACGTAGGTGCCACCTCGATTCATGGAGATCGTACTCAACGTGAAAGAGAACGTGCTTTGGAACTCTTTAGGACTGGTCGTACTCCAATCATGGTGGCCACTGCAGTCGCAGCTAGAGGATTGGACATCCCAAATGTTACTCACGTAGTCAACTACGATCTACCTTCAGACATTGACGATTACGTCCATCGTATCGGTCGTACAGGACGTGCAGGTAACACTGGTCACGCAACTGCCTTTTTCAATAGAGGGAATCGTAACGTAGTTCGCGATCTCATCGATTTGTTGAAGGAAGCAAACCAAGAAATCCCTCAATGGTTGGAAGCTGTTGCTAGAGAGAGTAGCTTTGGTGGTGGAGGAGGTGGAAGAGGTGGAAGAGGTAGAGGTAGAGGAAGAGGAGGAGGATCTTCTTCTTTCGGTTCTAGAGATGCTAGATCCGGTGGTGGTGGGTTTATGGGAGGTAGAGGAGGTTATGGTGGAGGAGGACCTTCATTCGGTGGAGGAGGAGGAGGTTATGGTCAAGCACCACCTCCTGCTTTCTCTGGTCCTCCACCTCCTGCTTCTTATGGTGGTGGAGGAGGTCAAGGAGGAGGTTGGTGGTAAAATTTGAAGAGAAGGAAGCTCGGATGGCAAGTCCTTCTTCGCTTCGCAAGATCTTCTTCACCTCTTTCACCTCAAAGATCATTCATTCTCACCATCAAAACCTTATCACTTCTTACTTCAAGATTCTCCAACCTTCACGCTCTTCAAATTCAAGCCACTTCAACTGTACATGCCTCGAATCTTCTCCGCTCCAGTCAGAATCTTTCGAACACCGAATCACAAGTCAGCCTTCTAGCCTTTCAACTTCGTGCCAGATATACTTTTCAAAACATCAATCAAGGGTCGTTCATATTCTAGGTCAAGGTTCTTTTTATAGAAATAGGTTGAAGTTTCACAATCACGAGAAAGAGAGATTTTCATCAAGTAACACAAGAGATTCGAAGGATCAGGTATTCTTCTCATTCTTATCAAAGCTTGCTCAAACAGATTCAACTAAACCTTCATTTCCAATCATTTATCTGTTCTTCAATGCAAGCTTCAAACCAATACTTTCCTTCAAAGCTCTATTTCCATCTCTCTCTTTTTTAATCGCTACTTCTTCAACTCGTTTCAAACCCTTTAGTCTCGACAATAGATTAAATCCCAAATAGAAAACCAACGATCTAATCTCTGTTCCGATATAGAATTTAAATGACCTCATAAACTCAAAACGACGAAGACATCAAACCCCTACTCTCAAAAGTCGAAAAAATGCAACGACACTCGATTTCTCTCTTCTATCGCAAGAGAGAAAGAAAAAAAACCAAAAGTGAAAAATTCAATTAAAAGAATGATACCCTTCCAATTTATATAGAATCAAAGAAAGAACCTTTTTTCAAATCATCGATCGTCATTAATGCTTTCTTGAATCATCCAAAACTCAATTTGTTTCCTCAATAGACTTTCAAAATCTTATGTCTCTCTATCAATCTGTCTTAATATTTCAAATCAAGCATTTTCAATGAAAAGATAGAGATCCATAAAACCATGCAAGCATTTTTCCCCCTTTCAAAAACAAAATTGAGTTTACGAAAGCTCCCTATTCGATGATTTAAATAAACTTCCGTCTACTCTCTTTCTCTGGTTCTTCTACAGCACACATCCCCCTTCTATCATTCCTTTTCAAAAGCTGTATGAATAGTTCCCTTTTCTGGTTTCGTTGTTAATCTTGGTCTACGATTTTTGCATTTCTTTTTACTCTCTCTCTCTCTCCTCCCCCTTCGCCTTCGTTTTCGTCGTCTTGTACACACCCTCTACTTTGATTTGTTTCCCCTTTGTTTCTTTTTTCATCTTAACTATGACTTGTTGATGAACCTAAACTGAAAAGATCGTTTCCCTTCTTTGAAAGGCGATGTTCTTGGTGAGCGAGAATTGGCGAACTGCTTCTCTCTCCAACACCAACACCAACAACATCAAAAGCACTCAACTGCAATGTCATCTTCAAGAAGCAAAGATGCAGCATTGAAACCAAAGAATGGATCAGCACCAAGATCCGGATTGGCTGGTCTAAAGAGAAATTACTCGAAACCAGATGCGGAATTGGAAATGGGAGGAGAAGCAGAGAATGGAAAGGGAAAAGAAATCATCGATCTCAGAAGTAGTGAAGATGAAGACGACGATGGTCCAGATGGTGAGTAGAAATGGATGACAAGATTCATCGAGCTCGGTAAATCAGCAACAGTAGGAGGAGAAGGAAGTGGGAAGCAAGACAACAACACAAGGATGCTGTGACATAGCGATGGATCAAACATTGCCTTCTTTCAGCTCTGCCAAACTCATGATTCTTGAAACTGAAATCTCATCCCTCTTTTGGTTCTATTTCTGAAATCTTACCAGTCAAAAAGCAAAAGACTTCGAGTTCCGTCTTTCAAAGAAGTTCCTCCTCATCCTCCTCTTCCACTGCTTCCAAACCCGCCACCTCTCGTAGTCTTCCTTCAATGTTCACAAAGACTGCAAACCAATTGAGAGCAGACAATAAAGGAAAGTCGAAATCGATCTCTGCTGGAGATATCAGAGGTGGTCCAAGTGCAGTGGATAACTTTGCAAACAACAAGGGAAAAGGTTTGAGCAAGGTCTTTCTCTCTATTGAGCAGAGAAGAGTCTTGGATTGCGTCGTGGAACAGAAAAAGAACGTGTTCTTCACTGGTTCGGCTGGTGAGTTACTCGATTTCCGGATCTTAGAGCATGGGTTTGGTTTGTGGAGTTTACTCAAATCGAGGAGAGAGGAGAACATCTTAGGGATAGAGGATGGAAAGTCAGCCTCTCACAGTGGTTTCTCTTCCTTCTGTCTCTCCTGGGGGATACTGAGGATCTACATATCCATTTGATGAAACGGAGATCGCGAAACTTACGCGCATACATCCAGCTTTGGTAGCCTGAAAGAGGGCTCACATCTACCTCTCTCTCTCCTTCTCCTTCTACAGGTACCGGAAAGTCTGTCTTGCTTCGTGAAATCATCGCTAGTCTTCGTCGTAAATACTCTTCTAGTCCAGATGTCGTGGCTGTCACTGCCTCCACTGGTATCGCAGCTTGCAACATCGGCGGTGTGACTTTACATTCTTTCTCTGGAATCGGTCTCGGACTCGAGGACGCTTCTCTCTTGATTCAGAAGATCAGAAAGAACAAGAAAGCTTCTGGTAGATGGATGAGAACCAAGGTTCTTATCATTGATGAAAGTAAGTAGGCTTGTCGGTCATCATCCAAGAGACGAAGAGAGCAAGATAGTGAAAGGATCTTCTGACTTTCTTCTCCTGTCCCTCCATTCCTTTTCGTTGACAGTCTCAATGGTTGAACCTAATCTTTTCGACAAGCTAGAACAGTGTGCACGTACTCTACGTAAGAAACCCGACACTCCATTCGGTGGCCTTCAAGTGAGTTCACGACTCTCGAATCTTCTGCCTTTTTCTCGAACTTCACCTAATCGAGGATCTTCTTGTGTTTCTTTCTCCCGCTCGCTTTGTTTCAGGTCATTATCACTGGTGACTTCTTCCAACTCCCTCCAGTCATGAAAGGAGAGACCAAGTTCGCTTTCCAAGCCAAGATGTGGGACGAAGTCATGGATTACAAGTTCAATCTGACTCAAGTCTTCCGTCAAAAGGATCCAACCTTTGTCAACATGCTCAACAAGATGAGATTCGGAAACTTGGATGCTGAGTGCATTGCACAATTCAGAAAGATTATGCGTGCTCCAAAAACTGACGGATTCGCTCCCACTGAACTCTTTGCACGTCGTGAAGACGTAGAGGCAGCCAATCAGAGAAGAATGGCAGCTTTGACTGGAGAGATTTGGAGTCATACTGCTAGTGATACTGGTGAAGCTAACATTCTCAAAAACTTCATGGCTCCTGCAAAGTAAGTCTTGAGTTCGATGTGAAGCTTGAAGATGAACAACTCGAACATGCCACTCATGTTACTACTCGCCGATCTCCACAAGTCGAGAACTTCGCTGATCATGACCAACAACATCTCTTCCTTCCTTTCGCACTTCTCCTAGCGTCACTCTCAAGAAGGGAGCTCAGGTCATGCTCATCAAGAATCTAGACGAAACTCTAGTGAATGGATCGATTGGTACCGTCAAAGGTTTCTACACTGCTCAAGAAGTCGCAGCTATGCAGCATAACATCGACATCAATGCAGACTCGATCTACCAAGAAGGTAAAGATGCAGATGCCTTGATGAAAGTAGCTAGTACTTCCAAAGAAGAGGATGTCAAACCAGATATCAAGCCAGATGTCAACGCTATTGCCAAGAAGCCTCAAAAGACTTATCCTTTGGTCAGGTTCATTGCACCTCAATCTGGAGGCTTTAGAGAATTCCATTGCGTTCCTGAGAGTTGGAAGAACGAGCAACCAGATGGTACAGTTGTCGCTTCTCGTTCTCAAGTTGTAAGTGTTTGAAGCTTCGATGACTTCTCAAACCACTGGCAAGTCTTGGGACGAGACATAACTGACTGACTCTTGTTTTTTTTTTTTTTTTTTTTTTTTTTTTGCATCCGATTGCTTTGGTAGCCTCTCGTTCTCTCTTGGGCCAGTGAGTATTGTTACAGAGTGTGACGAGCTTCAAGAACGCATGGTTCCTCAATTTGTTTCACATCTAACACTCTTTTCAATTTTCATTTTTGACTTTCCCAATTCTCCTTTTCTCAGTGTCCATTCATAAAGCGTGAGTCCCTCTACCTTCGTTTCTCACTCCACGAGAAGACATCTCTGACATCGACCTCTCTTCCCGTTCTTCGCTCCTCGTTCTGATCAACAGTCAAGGTCAAACTCTTCCATACTGTAGAGTCAACCTCTCTCGTATCTTTGAGAAAGGTAAGAACAGCTTGCAGGCACTGGTAGTCGTCGTGGCGCATCTTCTAAACGGATGGAATCTCACATCTTTTTTTCAATTCCTCTTCCAGGTCAAGCCTACGTCGCTCTGTCTCGTGCCACCTCTCTTGAAGGTCTTCAAATCATTGGATTCGATGCCAGCAAGGTAAGTCAAACGAATGGATCGTCGTCTGCCGTGTCGGATCGACTGAACTGTTGTCTGTTTATTTTTGATTCCGACCATCTTTCTTAGGTTCAAGCCCACCCAACTGTAGTCGAGTACTATAGAAAACTCAGTTAGTATCTCAGCCCTTATGATCTGAGCTCAAAGATGCTCTTACTGACGGATTGGACTTCTTCTACTTCTTTCTTCTCTCGACGTTCGCTTCTTCAGCTACCATCAATTCAAATGCAGACTCGTCTTCCTCTGAAGCGTTCTAGTCGTAGACTCATTTTTTTGCATTGTAAAAGGTCTTGTTCCCAATTCTCGCTCGTTGTTTCCCTTCGCCTAGAATCTGACTGTGGTCGTGTAAAGCCAAACTTCTCTCAACTGTACTCTTCAGCAAGCGGCACAAAGCCATTTCTCTAAAGCAATCTTTTCTGTTTCTGGTCATTCTGTATGATGTTTCTTTTTTCTTTTGATACGAGTGAGCAAAGTTGATGGAGAGAGCTATTAAAGGAAGTTGCGATCAGACAGAAGCGAAAGAATCTCTGTGATCTTGACCAGCAACTTGAACGATCTCGACTCTCTCAACTTGCAGCAAGAGACGCAACGAAGCGCAGATTGGAACGATTGGAAACCGAATCAGGATAGATATCAGGAGTCTAAATCAAGATGGTCAATGGACTGGATGGTGAGTACAAGGAAAGAGAAGATGGAGTATGAGATTTCAGCTGCGAGTACTCAATCTCTTGCCTCCCTCCCTCTCTGTCTATCTGCTCTGACACTCATTCAGGGTATCTACGAGATCACAAGTTGATCCAGACGGCTCCACTTTCAGCCTTGAAGGACACTCGACTTGGCATTGATCTTGAAGTTTATCTTCGTGGAGTTCTCTCGAATCCATCGACTGCCGAACCTGTCGTCGCTGCTCTCGGTGGTTCTCCTCTAGCTTTGATTTCTCACATTGAGAATGATTTGAGATCTCTAGAAAGAGCCAGAATCAAACCCGTCTTTGTCCTTTCAGGTCTACCTCCCACTCCTTCTCCGACTACTACTACTAACAACAATCTCAAGAATCGCAATAATCATCAACCTCAAGCTCCCCCAGCTCCTCCAGCTTCTGCAACTGTGACTGCTCAAAAGTTCTTTTCGGAAGAGGAATGGAAAATGAATGAGAGAAGTAAAGGTTGGGAAGATTACTCTCAGGCGGATCAGGATAGTATGAACCTCGCTTTCGCTAGAAGCGATAGTTTGGAAATACTCGATCTAGTAAGGAATGTACTGAGAGCTTTGAGACATAGGAACGTCGAATATCTGGTGGCTCCTTATATGGCAAGCGGTCAGGTGAGTCAGTCCTCATTCTTGACTAGGCGGTAAAGCGAGAGAGAGAGAGAGAGAGGAAGGCTCGATAGAGGCAAGAAACAGAGATAAAGCAAGAATCTCGCTTCGAATCTCAATGGCTTCTCCATAAACTATCGGTTTCCTGAAGAAATGAAAGGATTGTACTGAGCGTGTATTTGTCCTTTCACTCCCCTCTTATCTCTCTCTCCTTACAGCTCGTCTCTCTCGAAAGACATGTCAAAGCCTACGTTCACTCGATGTACGGAAGAGACGATCTCTTCATGTTCGACAGGGTCGACAAGGTCATCTTATCTCTGACATTATCCAAGGACAACCCAGCAGATTCGTTCTTCACCTTTGCTTCCAAGACGGCCATCATGAACGAGCTGAGGTGTAACGAGGAAGAGTTCTTGGACATGTCTCTTCTCGCTGGATTCGAATTCTGCCCTCCTCTTCCCGGTCTCATCGACGGAGCTCTCACAGCACCAGTTCAAGTACAACCAGGAGTCCCTCCTCAAGTCGACATCGCCAGGGCGATGGGTCTCGTCAAGCAATACCGAAGCGGATTCACTGTCTGCGTCGCTCTGGAGAATCATCACCCAGCGATGGCTCAATCTGGATACGTGGATCTCTTCTGTAGAGCCAGATGCATGATCAAGTACTGTCTAGTCATCTCTGCCGAAGAAGGAAAGGTCATGCCCCTTCCTCTGGCCACTCCTCCTCCTTCGACGATTCTAGGTACTTCAAACGGAATAGCAGCCAATGGTCCTGCTCAAGGTGGACCCGGATCCAGTGCTGGAACAGGCGGACCAAACATTCCAACAGCTGCAGACGTTCCGGTGGACCTTCAAGACATCTTCTCTCTGAGACTTCCAGACGAAGTCTTCCTTCATCTTTCTAGAGGATTGGTTGGAGCTAGCGTTCTTCGATGGCTCACTTCTGGTGTCATCCTAGAACCTCCACCTTTCGACAAGGGAGAGACTGGAGAATTCCGCAAGTTCGTCAAGGAGAATCTCACTGAACATCATGCATCTCCAAGATGTGTCGCCATCGCTCTTCTACGATCCGCTCTTCACCCTTCTTGGCAATCTCGAAAGGTTAGCGTAGTCTACTGGTATGCTCCTCAAGTCGAAAGTCAGGTACCTTGTGGATCTAGAGGAACTCAAGATCTCATCCAAAGGATCAACATGTGGAATGTTCCGGTCTCTTTCGTCGAGGAGGAGTTGAGAAGGCAGCACTCTTCCACCATCGACATCGCTCTCTGTGTTGGAGCTACTGGAAATGCTGCTCTGGCTGCTAGGACCAAGACTCCAAAGCAGCCTCCCAGTAGCATTCCAAAGGCTACGAAGGGAGTTCCTCAACAGAATGCACCCTCTTCGGTTCTAGACAAGAAGGACGAGGTGGTAGCCAACGTCATTTGGAGAATGCTAGAGCTTCGAGGTTTCCTCAATCACGATCATCTTCATACTTCTTGGGCTAGAGCTCTTCATTTGGCCTTGGTAGATGCTAGATTGAACGACAAGCTTCAAGAACCTCTTTTCTTGGCTTTGGAATTACTTCGAACCCAAGTCTTACATTCCAATTGGTTTAGCAACATCAAATACGAAGGTGGACCCGCTCTTGGAGAGGATCCGGATCAGAGGAAACTTTTACTAGTCATGCGTTGTTTCTCTTTGATTCCAATGACTTTCAAACCTTTGGCTTGGGATGCCAAAGTGGCTCCTTTGAGTAAGGAACTTTTGGTCTTTAATTCCTTTAGCAAATCTTTGGGTAGAAGTTTGAGGAATTTGGTCGAAATGATTGCTAGTAATATGCTTTTGAGAGGTGATGCTAGAAGAGCTAGAGACGATTATTTGGATATAGCCCTTTCTTTACCTTTCAGACATGATTCAGATACTGGACTTGGAATTCTGGTAAAGTGTTATATAGAAGGGGTCATTAGTTGTAAAGAAGGTGAACCTATCTCTCCAGAGACGAAATGGGACGAACCTGATCTTTTGGAAGGAAAGAAATTGGTACTGAGTGCTTTGGAAGATACTTTCAAGAACGTCAAAGATGTCAGTGCGGAATTGAAGAGAGGTTTTAGGTTCTGGAGTGCGGTGAGTATCAGACGAGGCTTCGTTGCCTTTTTCTTCCAAGACATGAAAGGTTTCGATTCGTGAAACTGACGTTGACTTGGCTCTTCTTTTCTACTGTCTCTCACACACTCTAGCTCATGAAAGCTGTCGAGATTCTTAAGAAGGGAGACGAGATATCTTTGGAGGTGGTTCAACAATTCGAGGCTTCAGACGCCTGGTTGCGTCCTATGGCTCAATTCTAAAAGATACTTCATCTCTTTTACTCTTTTGTATCGGAAACGTCATCTTTGGGTTGACTGAGGGGCTTTGAAGAGAAATGAAACAAAGAACGCGCAAAATTCTTCGAGACTGTGACTTTCCCCTTTCGAGATCTTTCGACTCTCGACGTTCGGCTTGTCTCGAATTGCTTTCCTTCTTTGGACTCTGTCTGAATGTATTCATCGATGTCGAACACAAATCATGTCGCAAACCAAAATTTCAGGTCTTTGGAAGGCAAAAAGCTGAATTGAAAGAAAACATCTTAAAAAAACTTTTGAGAACTTTTGAAAACTTTTGATAGGGGATTTCGACCTTCCATCCCAGGATTCCATGTTCAGTCACCACCGATCATTCTTCTCTTCTACTCTACGGATCCACGATGTTGAGAAATTCGGGGTCTAAGGCGGAGAGAGCCAAAAGAAAGTAGACATGAAGGTCTCCGCTTCCGAAGTTACTGTGGATTGAGAACAGAGGAGAAAGAGGCAGCTCAATTCAGAACCCAAAAGAGAGTGTTCGTACCAATTCTCACTTGATCGACAACTTCAATGCTCAATCTACTGACCAATTTCATCGGCACTGTATGTTCTCAATTTCAATTTTCCACCTTTGAAGACCGCAGCCTCTTCTAATTCTCTCCGATTCTCTGCCCATAACTTAAGATGCTCTGAAAATTCTGACTGATCAAAAACTCTACCTTGAATGCTGATAGGCTTTGCAGGAACAAAAACTTCCTTGAGTTGACTCGGAGGTTGGGACTTGAGGACTTGAAGAAGCAATCTGTCTTCTATGAGAGAAGTAGCCAGATCTACATTTGGACGATAAAACGGAAGAATAATTTTTTCCAAGCTGGGTGAAAACTGTTGAGAATGGTGGACTACGAGAAAGGAGAGCAGACTGATATCTACAGAGAGTGTTTTCAAACGGCTGAAAAGCGAGAGGCCATCTACAGCTCGCACCTCATCTGAGTTCTGTCTAAATATACGTAGATGCTGAATTGAATCAAAAGATCTGCTGAGACTGGAGAGATAACCTAGATTCAGATCGGTCTCGTCGCCTGGATTCATCCTTTCTCGACCCATAGGACAGATCTCCAAGCATTGCAATCGATCGACCACTGACAGCAGAAAGATTAAAGCTGGGGAAGAGAAGAAGAGAAGTCAGATCAGAGGGCAGGGATCAAGAAGGAGCATACAGACAAGCGTATTCAATGTCGACAGCGGCTGCAGGTTTCGATTTTCGACTCACCATCAGTCTTTTTGTTTCCTGTTCTCCATTTCCGATTTCTCTCTTTTGATAATCCCCACCATGTCCTTTGATCTGATGGTTTATAAGCAAACTGCACTTGCAATGAAAGCTTCTTGACTTTTGAATGCCCAGAGAAAGATTGATGGTGAAGAGATAAATAATCGAAATCGAAGCTCGAGATCGTAAAGCCTAACGAAGCTTCTTGAATTACACCAAACTTTAACAGCCAGATCACATTCCGTGCGTTTAAAGGAAAGCCGTCTGAAGTTTCTGAGTGAATCGTGAGCGGTAGGTGAAGCTTTTTAAGGGAGTTGGGAAAGCACGAAAGCTGCTGGAGAGAATGCGGCGTGAAAGACTTCGTTTCCACAATTAAAGTTTGAAGATTCTCTAGCTTTTGATATATGAAGCTCCTCACTCCAAAGAGTCCGTCAAGGTTGGATTCCGAGGCTAGCTCTTGGTCCAAAAACTCCAAATCCGCCTCACTCAGCCTGATAGGCCTGAAGTGGAACGATCTTACCAGTCTTCCATAAGACTGATCTCTCCCTAGAAGCTGAAAGAACGGCATAATGAGCCAGATATTGATGGTAACATTTTGCAGAAGGGCCGGTGTGAAGAAAGTGTGAGATCGACGGCAGCTCAAAGCGACAGCTCTGAGAGTAGAGTCTCTCAATCTGAAGAGATGAAATAGGTGGGAAGTCAAGATCAGCCGAGATGTCACTGAGGCAAGGAGAAGATGGAATCTCCTCGCAATTCGACTCACCTTCTTACCATTTCCCTTTGCTCTGAGCTCCCTTCGATCCTCGCCCAATCTTGGATCTGTTGAGCAATCAGAGCAGCCACATCTTCAGGAATGTTTTCTAGAGTAGTAGGAGTTTTGACAGTGACTTCAGTAGAGGTGGTTTGATCCTGATCCATGATTCAACGAACGATTGAGTGGGTGGTAAGAAGTCAAGATGCATGAAGTGAAAATTCTCTGCTTTTGTGACGAGCCGAGATAGCATCGACCCCTCTTATCGCTGTTGTTCAATCATTTCACGATATGTTTTTGCCATTCACAATTCACTCAAGAGGGAAGAGTAAAGAACAAATTCCAGCGAGAAGGTCCAACAAGTAAGAGAAGGGCGAGGCGATTTACAGAATTATACATCAATGTTGGAGACTTTGAGAGGCTACAAGAAAGATAGTTATTAATTGGAAATTGTACAAGTCAAAGAAGAGAAAACATCAGACTATTAGAAAGAGGGTAACACGTCAACCGATGAGAGAGAATGGAACCGTTACGAGATCAAAATCAGACGGAGCATGAAGAGAGAGAGAGAGAGAGTCCTTTTTTGGGTTTTTGCTTTGAGTTCCTGGAGGACGAATTTATTAACATGAAGTTTCTAGCCTGTTAGCCGGCCAGTCATATCTGAAAGAAAAAGGAAAGTGAGAGAAAAGAAGCAATGAAATTGTCAGCGATGAAGATTCGTGTCTCGATCCTTTCGTTGCATTACTTACTTGTCACGAGGGAAGACAGCTGTCGAGTAAGAAATAAACAGGGAGAGGAGAAAATCAGGAGTTTAGAAAGAGCGAAGAAGTGGTGCAGAGGGAGAATTGGTATCGTTTGTGTAGTTGGGAATGAAGAAAGAAGTGATCTTCATCGTAACTCACTGTAATTTGGATTCATGTAGAGATCGAGATGGTTCTCAATGTATTTGGCAGTAGGGTAGTTGGGAGGATCGCAACTGATCTGAGAGTTCAGAAAGAAGAATTAGAGAAGGGATAATGCGTGTCGGTATTGCTTTCTCTTCAGCTTTTCCTTGGAAGCTCGACTCACTTGATCGGTATCTCCGTCTCTTTGATAGACTCTGCATTGGAGAAAGAACATAGTAGAAAGAAGTTTCAGAGGTCAGCAAACAAACACGAAAGAATGACAGCAGTGAGAGCGATCTGTAAAAGCTGCGAAATGCTACGAAATAGAAACGCACCTGACATAATCTACCTTCATCTGCGCCGGGAAGGTGAGCTCATCGAAGTAGACAGTCTGGAAGCCTTTCGAAATACCTAGGTTCATGATGATGCTCATAGGCTCGACTGGAACTAGACGTTGAGAAATGTCGATTTCCGGACGAGGACCAACAGAAGCTCCAGTTAGATGCCAAGTAGCTTTCCCATCGATGAACCAAGTCACAGTACCTGCGAACGCAATGAACGAAGAAAAAGAGAGTATCAGTTTCTCTTCAGATAGTTGCTTCGACTTCAGAGTGACATCTCTCTCCGAAGAGACCGAGATTTTCGTCTCGAACTCAACTCACCTGAGCCATTGCCGTCGTAATCTGGACTGTACTCCATTCCAAAAGTAGTGTATTCAGGAGCTGAATAACCTTCGTAAGCTTTGTCCGGGATGGTACTCAAAGCACTGACTGCTTCTTGATAAGCTCCTCCAGTGTAAGAATTCCACACAGTGTCGGTAGGATCGTAGAAAGTCGTAGTAGCCGAAGTGTTTCCATAAGTGTAGTTTGGGTCGAAAGGAGCGATCTGTAAAGATTGACTGGCTTGACCTTGACGGTTGTGTACTTGAGCTGTTGAACAAGAAGATAAGAAACGGAAGAGATCACGAAAGTCAATTTGTAAGATTTTTCCAAAACGATTGCTGAAGTGCTTCTAAAGACAATGCTTACCTTCCAGAACATCGAGCTCAGGAGCCGATCTTCCAACGTTGACGTTTGGCTGTTTGAAAAGAAAAGTTCGTAATAGAGGGATTGGAGTTGTGAGCGAGAAAGTCTGCCTCCGTAAGTCGAGATCAGACCAAATCTCGTAACGACGAGCTGGCTTCTCGAGATCCTGCAACTTACACCTGGATGTTCAGAAGAAGAGCTAGAACAAGTACAAGCCGAAGTTCTCTGACCTGGAAGGAAACTCAATTTGTGATCGTATTCTCCACTGAAGGCGGCAGTTGCTCGAAGAGCCTCTGCAGGACCGGTTCCGTTTGCGTAGGTTTGATTCTTGAGAGTTCCAGTATCACCTAGGAAGAGAAAAAAAAAGATGAGAATCAGTAAAGCATGTTCTAAAGAGAGAGCATTAGAAAGGCGACAGATAGGAAAGAGAGAGCGAGTGATGGACGAAGAAACATCGTCGAGATGACTCACAAGAGTTATATGAATAAGGCCACATTCCATCAGTCGATCCTAGATAACCAGGACGTCCAAGATTACCCATGGTCCACAATCCTGGCCAATAACCTGAAGTCGGAGATGAAAAGGAAAAGTCAGGAGTGTTTCTTCGAAGTTTTCAGCTCTCCTCCTCTCCTCGTTCCAAACGATTAAAGAACTCACCTCTAGCTCCGACATTTCCTGGTAGGATAGCAGAGAACTCGAGGTATCCACCAGTAAAGCAGAACTTGTTCCATGACTGAACCATTCCACTTTGGAAGTTTAGATTGTGAGTTGCCTGCTCAGTCATCTCGATGACCAAGGCTCCTCCTGTAGTATTGACTGCTTCTGGCGAATACTGTTCAGATCAAGATTCGAAAGATATTTCAAGTGATTGAAAGATGTTCGAGTCAGCGAGAGACGAGACATAAAAGAGAAAGTCAAGACTTTTCTCTCAAAGAGGCTTTCCACTCACCCATTCGTAATCTCCAGTACCACCATACCATAAATCCACAGCTTCCCAATAAGGATCATCACCTGGCCAGAAAGTTCTACCTTCGGTTTCGAATTCGTCAGAGAAGACAATATGGAAGGAATCTCCGGAGACTGAGGATTTGTAGGTTTGAGCTGAAGGAGGAGTATCTGGATCTATCAATTGAGCTAGATTGGGGATGTCTGGAACTTGACCGGATCCATTGGTACCTGTTTGAGATAAGCAGCAGATAAATGAGGAGTAAAAGAAGAGGAGAAATGTGAGAATCGGGAAGGCTCTGGTCATTTTCGAAACCGAAGGCTTTGGAATGCCAAGAGCAAAAAAAGGTAAGAGAGATGGGAAGATGGAAGTTGAAAATCACCTCCAATGTTGAAGCCTGCAGCAGTTCCATCCGAAGGACCTTCTGTGAAATGAGAGATGAGAGGATAACCTGGAAAGAATGATTCGAAAGAAAGAGAGTCGGAAAGAGAGATATAAGGTGAGATTGAGTTCTGAACTTGTTCGACTCTACTTTTTTGATCTTGGAACGCAATCATATCAAGTTCCCCCATTTCCATTCCATCACTCACCTGCAAAGAGAGCCAACAGACCCGTAATCACGATAGACATTGCAGCCACATTTACCAGACCTCTTGTGCTCCACCCGCAATCTCTCTTCTTGTCCTTGATTGGATCCGGATTATGCTATACAGAGCAGTTGGATGAAATAGAGAAGCAAGACTAGTCAATAACTCAATCTTGAGAAGAGAGAATGAGAGCAGTCAAACTCGCTTGGCAGAAGACTACCCCACAAAGCTCCGACTGAATGAATGCCATATCTTCAATCCATAGAGACGTTGGTCTTCTCTTTGCTTCTGCGTCTTGTAATCTTGATCTCATCGAATTCTACTCACCAGATAATCATCCATCTCTGGATCTTTAGAATCCCAAACCAAACCCGCCCCACCACCTCCAGGAGATTTCTCATGACTAGAATGAGAAGGATAACTAGAATAAGCCGAATTGGCAGAGACTGCACTTGATCTCTTGTTGTTCAACATGTTTTGATGATTTCCGTTTCCATTTCTAGGAAGTAGAGGGACAGCCAATTGTTGATGTTGCTGACCTATTGGAGATGTGGATTTGTTACTGTTGCTATTCGAACCGCCAGTAGAATTGCTACCAGCTCTACCTCTTGGAGTTCCATTTGACATTTGATTTGCACCACCCATGGAACCTTTCTTTATATGTTGGTAAGGACCGAAATCCCTCATGTCTTGAGCTTGAATGGGGACTACGTTGAAATTACTCCTTCTCCTACTTTCTGTGACGTTGGATGACAATGGAGTCTTTTCACCTCCAACCCCCGCACTCCCACTCGAGGATTCTACGCTGTTTGTTCCGCTGTTTGCTGATTCATATTGATCGGAATTCCTCTTTTGAGACGAGGATTGTCTTTTCACTGGAGATTGCACCAAGGGAGCCGGAGGAGAGGGAGAAGGAGAAGAGGATGGCATCCTGCAAACTAGACGAGGGGAGTCGAGATTCGAGACGAGTTTCTATCTCTTGATTTGATCTTCTTGTTCGATTAATGATCGTTGATAGGGCGAGGATTAGGATGAGGATGAGGATGATGGTTGGGGTCGAGTGACAAGCTGATCGAGGTCTTCAATCCGAAATCCGACCAACCCCTTCTTCCTCTTTTCCCTTCTCTTCTATTCTCTTCTCTTCTTTACCAACAATGGACATCGAAACAGTCAGAAGCAAGTTCCCATCTTTGCTCAACAACAAGGACTACAGTGAGTGACGACATCATCAATCTTTTCATTGACTCTGAAACCTAACCTTGATCTCTCTTCTCTTCTTCAAATTCCACCTCGCTGCCAAAAGTCTTCTGCGAGAATGCAGGTGGATCTCAAGTCCTAGCATCAGTTCCAGCAGCAATCTCGAAATACATGTTGGAATCAAATGTCCAAATGGCAAACTATGCTCTTGCGAAAGAAGCAGCTTCCAGAGTCGATTCGGGTCTGGCGGCAACAGCCGTCTTTGCTGGAGCAGACTCTCCTGATGATATCATGTTTGGAAGGTCAGTCATTAGGACAACCTTGATAGAGAGCTAAGATGTAACTGCGAAAGGAAGAGATGTGTAGAAAGACTGACTTCTCTATGGTCTGTGTTCTTTCTTCGTTCTCCAGTTCTGCGACTCAACTCGCAGAAACCTTGTCTCGAATGATAGAGGCCACAGTCTTGAAACAGCGATCTGTTGAAAAAGTCGGAGATGGCTCCGAACCTATCTGGAGTGAAGGAGGTAAGAGAAGAAGGCTTCGAACATTCGTTCTCAAAAAGCTTTACCTTTTGTTCGCTTACGATTGTTCCATGCTTTATCTGACGTCTTGGCCTCTCAATCTATCTCCATTCTCACTCCACTTTTTTTCTCTTCATCAGACGAGATCATCATCACTGAAGCAGATCACGAAGCGAATCGAGGAGCATGGATTCGTCTCGCTTCTCGAACATCTCTGAAGATCGTCACTTGGCCAGTTTCCAAACTTTCTACCACCTCAAATAATCAATATTCGGTAGGGTTAGATCCGAAAGTTCTTTCAGGTCTACTCAACTCAAAAACTCGATTGGTAGCTTTCACTGCCTGTTCAAATGTTTTGGGTGGAATCGTTCCAATCAAAGAAATTTCGGATTTGGTCAGAGAAAAGTCCAAAGCTTGGATCGCGGTCGATGCAGTCGCATTCGCCCCTCATCAACCTCTTTCACCTAAGGATTGGGGAGTGGACTTCGTTCTTTGGAGTTGGTACAAGGTGAGAGTCAAAGTAGACGAGGCTTTTTCGTCGTTTCTGAACACGAAGCGTTCAATCCTTATGCTTCCCTTTTATTGCCTTCTACTCAACCTTTTCTTAAATCTCTCATTTGCTTTCTCTCGAACTTTCTTCTCTTTTCGCTCTAGGTCTATGGACCTCATATCGGATCGCTCTACGTCTCTCCAAAAGCCAAAGCTCAACTCTTGACCAAACTCAACCACCATTTCCTCTTGAACGATCCACATTATACAGGCATGTATCCATATCAACCCGCTTCCCAACAATACGAATTGATGTCTTCAATCCCATCAATTATGGAATACTTCTATTGGTTAGGTTCGGATCAAGAAAAGGACGAACCAAAATCTTTGGATTGGTCAAGCCTCTTTGGAAATCAAGAGGAGCTCAAGAGAGTTAGAAATCAAATTCGAAAAGCTTCGATTAGAATGTCGCAACACGAAGATTCTTTGCTGAAGGAGTTAATTGGTTTCTTATTGAAAAGAAATGATAGAATCAAGATTGTTGGATCTGAGAGCGATGATCATCGCGAAAGAGTACCAACTGTGGCTTTCGTCCTGGTTGGAAAAGATGGGAAATCTTTGAGGAAAAGTCAGGAATTCCATCGCGAGCTTGTCAAGAGTGGGAAGGTGAGTCTTCAGTGTCATGTTGCGCTCGCTTTGTCGACTCGAGATGCTCATCCATCGTCTTTCTCTCTTCAAACGCCTCTTTCTCTTTTTCCTCTCCGCCTCTTCTTCTTTCCCTCTTCAAAAGTTGGGACAGCAGCAGGGTCATATGTACGCTTATTCTCTCATCACTTCTCTTGGTCTGTCGGAATCTGACGGAGTCGTCCGAGTCTCTCTTGTCCACTACAACACTATTGAAGAGGTTAAAACGATCTGCAAGGCAATCGACGATGCTCTGGAAAAGCTTTGAAGAGAGCTATCTTAGTCTCTCGTTTCGAAAAGTTCGAATTATGAATTCTCTTTGCTGTATCTAGAAAAATGTATAGATAGGTTTCACTAGTCGACTGCATCCATCTTCTCACCTTCCAGACCGATCCAACACTTCTTGTGAGATCACAATCGACGAAAGGTAATTCTCGATCCAATCAGAGACCGTCATGTGTGGGACTATGCATAGCCACCAAGTCACTTGTTGAAGGGCTCTAAAGACGTAAAGACTAGAGATGTATAACCAACCGAAAGCAGACGAGATGTCTGTCAATTGAGTCCCTAGACTTGGTAGATGGTCGGCCTCTTCTGGTTGAGCTGCAACGGGTTCCCCTTCTACTCTTCGATTGGAAGCTCTCGAAGTTGGAAAGAATCTGTTCCAGAAATTGAGGCCGAATCGAGAGATTGTCTTAAAGTAAGTCCAGAGTAATGATCGAAGTTTCCAGAAATGAAGTCTTCCTTCTTGAATCACATGTCCTGGAAGAAATGAATAGACCGAAATTTGGAGTCAGTTCATCAATAGAAATCTGAGGAGAGAAAGTTCGTTCGTTCTCTCTGTCGACTCACTCAAACCATGTCGATAAGTCCATCGAAGAGCTGGCCAATAACTACCGATGGCGACGAACAAACATCCGAGATAAATCGAAAGATAAAAGAAATCAATCCACGAATTTCGTTCGACAACACGAGCTAGATCATAAGGTCTGACTTTCCCGGGAATAGCCACAGCTTCCTTATGAAAAACTTGATATAGATCGTAAGGTTGAGCTTGAGATCCAGTTCCACCTGCCAATCCATCAAGCATTCTTCTAAAGCCAACAGCAGCAGAGTTATCCATGACGTTCCAATCTGAATTCTGCATCCTCTTGACACTCTCTTGACTTGACGCAACCTTTTCTTCCAAGTAACTCGAGAACGTCATTAACCAGAGAAGGAAACCCAATAAATATTGAGCTGGTAAAATAAACCTTGGTGCAAAGATGGAATAGAAAACCAAAAAGTCTATCGGTAGAATGTTTTTGTTCTTATTCTTGTAGACTGTTAAAGGATAACCTCCAATCGAACCGATCCCAGCCCGACCTGAACCAAAGATTTGATCCAAAAGGAAGACAGCAGAATGACTACCGTATTTTGTCAATTTATGAAGAGTCGGATTTCGAAATCTCAGTCCAGGGATTGCAGAATATTCAATTAGGAAAGCTGCAGTTCCATGAAGGCATATTTGAGCAATCGCCCAAACGATTTCCTCTATAGCTTCTCGAGAAGCCACTAACCAGAACAATTGACTGGCCGAACGAGCAGTTGCTTCCACCACTTCTGGAAGACAGGAATTGATGGTATTGACAAAGACGATCCAAAGACCAATTGGAAGGATCCTAATCATTGGATGGGATTCCGGAAAGATGTTGATTAGAGGATGTTCTTCTGCTGGAGTCATTTCAGCGACCTCATCGTTTTGGAATAATCTTGGGACTCTGATGACTTTGGATTTCCAGACGTATTCGATGGTAAAGGCTTTACGATGAACACCTGGAATTCTACAGGCTTTCAGATTTCTTGAAGCTTTGGGATTCGAACTAGTAGAAGAAGAATTCAAGCCCGCCCAATCCAGCCACATTGGTTTGAGTAAATCGTCGTGGAAGCTGAAAGAATCATTGGACTCGACACTGTTCATCCTATAGACAGTCTGATGAGTTGAAGGGTTGAGTAGCAATAGAGATTCGTGAAGCGATGTTGGTGGAAACACCTCAAGAGAACGAAAGATTGGCAGTGGAGTATGGGCTTGATGTGGAAGGAATAGAGCAGAACCATTGACATGAGGTTTCTTTTCCCAAACACTAGGTTCAGCTTCAGATGAGACTGCTTCTTCATGTTTGGCTTCTCCAACTTTTTCTTCTTCCTTGTCTTCTGCCAAGTTGGAAATTTCATCCGTCTCCTCTCCTTCTTCGTCTAGAAGTTCTTCATGATCTTCTCCTTCTTCTTCTTCTCGGTGATCACAATGTTGCAACCAACTAGGTTCCATTTCCATCTCGACTTCTACCATTCTCAAAGCATTTGCTCTAGCTTCTTCCTGTAAATCCATGTGATAAAAGGTGCCTGCATAAGATTCCATCATCTCCAATGAAAGAGTGCCAACACCCGAGGTTATTATAAGAATATCTTTCTCTCTAAAAAGTTCAATCTGGACGTGGTTCAGGCTTGGAAAGATGGAAATGTTGTATCTGGGATCCATTCCAGAGGCAGAAAAGGATCTCGAGAAGCGCTGTTCGTGTTCGAAAGAAAAAGGGGAAGGAAAGAGTTGAGAACGTAGACGCAATCATTGCTTTTTGATTCTGCAGCACACTTACCGAAGAGCCATATCCAATCAAAGATCCGAGATATATAATTATAAGAGCACCCAGAGCTCCAGAGATCAAGACGAGCGAAGAAACAATCACGACAGTCATGAGCATTCTAAGCAGTTCATTCTGTCGGCAGAAGTAGAGAATGCAATGATGTCAGAACAAACAGACTAAGTCACAAAGTTTTGTTGAAAGCTCATACTTACATTTGTAGCCCAAATGAGAAGTGGAATACGAGGTGAAGTGTTCATCTTGTATCGAGAATCACATTGAGGACAGACCCTGGAATGCTTCCCACCTCCTTTCTGTCTCCATTCTTTAAGGCATGACTTGTGAATATACTTTGGGACATAGACGAAGATGGAAAAGTGAGAGCAAGACGGAGAAGGATAAGGTCAGCTATGTACCAGTACATCTTTCGACCTTGCTCTTTCGGCAATCGATCCCTCTTTCTCACCTTTGAAGTTCCACTACAACCACAAGGAGCGATCAATTGACCTTCTGGACCTTCATCTTCTTCCAAATCACCACACCAACAGATCCTACACATGAGATCTGCTCCATCATGATCTTGCTCTTGCAGCTCATTCTCCGGAATCGGTCTCTCCTTTTCCTCATTCTTCTCCTTCTCCTTGCCTTTTCCTTTTCCTTTCTCTACTTTTTCAGCATCTTGTTTGAGACTATTCCATCTTTTCGACCCATCTATTCCAGAAGGCAAAGGAGGAGAAAGAGCTCTAAGGAAAGCGGATTGGATAGATCTTCGTTCTCGACCTAAGAGTTCATCTTCGACTTCATCTTCTGAGTCGTCTGAGTCTTGCGCTCGTTGTTGCTGTAGTTTCTGAGAGATTGATCTGTTAGCTGAGCTGGATGACTCTGCTTCTTGAGATTCTCCTCTTCGATTTCTCAACATGAGTCGTGTGTGGGGAAAGAGTGAGAAAGAGTGAAAGGACAAAGATTTCCATATCGACAACAAGTTCACCGCGTGGTCTCTAAACCACAATGCGTATGAAAGAAATGCCCTAGAAATGTAGACTTTGCTAGAAAAGAAGAGGTTGGACTCGATTCGAAGTCGCTGAAGACGACCTGACACTGCAGATGCGAGTGGGAGCTCGGTTGGCTGTCGCACAGCCTTTCTCTCTCTCTGTCGCACTCTCCTCTCGAGTTGTAAGAGCTATCTCTTTCTCTGTTGTTGTTCGAACCAACTCAATTATGAAGAGTAAAGGAGGATCCATGGCCACGTGGAAGAGGTTATAGGCTGCGAATTCATTTTTGCTTGTTCATTCTCCTCCCAATCACGATCATTGTTATCCACTTTTCAAAGACTAGCAAAGGTGAGTAGAGGAACAGCAGTGGATGCTGGATATCAACATATGATCAAAGAAATGACCATCTTTCCAAGATCAATCCAGATCAGAGGTTGGATGAGGACGAGATGGCAAAGAGATGCTGCATCTCTTTGAAACGTGGTGCTTGTACTACTTCGCTTTCCTCCTCTATCTCCTCTCTTCGAGCTGGCTGAGCTTCTGAGAATTGTACACAGGACAGGTTAGATCCAGTCAATACAAAGCAACAAGCCAGCGACAGCTGAATGATAGACAAACTGAGTACTACGGTTAGCTCCTTTCACTTTTCCTGATTACTTTTTACTCTCATCTCTCTGTGCTCATCTTCAGTCTTACTCCAGCCATTTCCAATTGAGGGAATACGATGCTGTCTATAAGCAACACTGGACATCCATCATCGTCATCCAATCCATCTCCTGCTTCTTCATCAACCACGACTGCCAGACGTAACTCTCACTCTACGACGAATCAACAACAATCTCCTTGTTCTCCTCCAGGTCCAAGTTCTTCTCAATCTTCCTCTTCTGGTTATTCTTCTTCTTCATCCAGATCAAACAATAGAATAACAGATCCAACCCTGTCGTCAAACTCTGGAACTTCTTCTAGCAACACTTCTCCACCAGCTGCTGGTTTCGCTTCTTCAAATCCAGATTTCAACTTCACCTATTCCTCAACCACGAATAGCATCCAGAAACATCCCAATTTCAATAATAAAGACAATTCTTTATCTCCACCAATTTCAAAGAGAGGGAATCATCATCATCAATCTCCAAATTTGAGTAGATCTCAATCCTCCTCTCATTCCTCTCCTTCCTCTCCTTACTCTTCCTCTTCAACAAATCAATACCGACAAGAACAAATCCAATCTCCTTCAGACATGTCAATGCATAGAACTGCTTCAGTTCCTTCATCTCATTCCCATTCCAATTACCCTTCTTCTTCGACTTCGAATGGAAATGGATCCAGAGAGGAGTGGCAGCAGGGTAGTGTTGAAGTTCAAGGTGGAGAGAGATCAGGTTGGAATCATCAGAGTCCAACTTCTGCTCCTCCGAATAGAAGTCCAGCAACCAAAAGTAGAAAGATGAGTGAAGGTGGATCGAGGCAGCAGCAGGGCTCGTCTACTCTGAGTAGCAGCAGTAGTAGTGGTAGTACTAGTCAAGGGGCAGCTCAAGATGGAGCTCAGTATACAAATGGTGTCTCTGGTCTTCCATCTTCAAAGAACTCAACGAGAGATTTCCAAGGTGGGACTTTCTCGGATTCCATCCCTCCAAACTCCTCTACCTCTGCTGGTGGCAGTCGATCTGCAGGCTTCTCTGAACCAACTCAAGCTCCCAGAACTGGAGATTCACCGCATCGTGACAATTCTTTGACCAATGCTTCAAATTCAAATAGATCCTCAAGTCACAGAAACCAATCTCTATCTCCAACCAGCTCCCAGAAAGCTCCTCAAGCATCGGGGCACGTGCAGTACGCTTCTTCCTCTTATTCTGGAATCGACTCTTCAACGACTTCTTCCCCCGCAAAAGAGAGCAATTCACGTTCTCCTAGATCCAATCGTCAAACTGAATCCTCAAGCTCAGAGATCGAAGCTCAGAACGCGCCGGAAACTCCACATTTGGATTTAGCTTCCTATCCAACTCAAGACCTTTTGAGAGTTTTGGCAACTCTTCTTCATCAAATAGCAACTGCAAATGATGAATTGAGACCCAGTGGAGGTTCTTCTGGAAGTGGATTGGACGATAGAAGTAGTAGAGGGAAATCAAAGGAGAAAAGCAAAGGTGGAACTTTGAGTAATGAACAGACCTCAAGTGGAGGAAATGAAATGACTAGAAGTGGATCATCGAATAACAATCTATCTACTTCTCGTTCACCTCGTAGATCTCCAGCTTCAGCAACGACTGCAGCTTTGGGAGCTCTATCGACTCCTTCTTCAACTCTTTGCTTTCATGCAAGGAACGTACCTTCGATTTCAATCGAGAGTTATCTGGTTCGTATCCTCAAGTACTGTCCAACTACGAATGAGGTCTTCTTGAGTCTATTGGTTTATTTCGATAGAATGAGTAGGATGTCTACTGGTGCTTCACCTGGAAGAAGTAGTAATGGTGGAGAAAGACCTGGAAGAGCTGCAGGTTTACCAGATGGACAGAATTCCAATTCTAACTCGGATCAAGATGGAGACACTAGAATGAGAAGCGGGAGTGAAGAGAGAAGGAATAGAGAAGGGATGGATTTGGATTCCTCCGAAGAGGAAGATGATGAAGGTCAAGAACCTCATCCTGGAATGAGAGGCTTCGCAATTGATAGCTACAATGTTCATAGATTGGTCATCGCTGGCGTTACTGTTGCTAGTAAATTCTTCAGTGATGTCTTTTACACGAATTCAAGATATGCAAAGGTGAGTTGAGAATCGAGAAGAGACCAGAGGAAGGAAGTTGGTCAAAGTTAGATGAATGTATGCGCATTTGATCTTCCCTCATTGACTTGATCTTTCATTTTCATTTTATCTCACTTTCGTCTTTCTCCAAAAAAAAGGTCGGAGGATTACCAGTTCATGAACTCAATCAATTAGAACTTCAATTCTTACTCTTGAACGATTTCAGTCTAGTCATTCCTTTGGAAGAGATGCAGAGATATGCCGATCAACTTCTAGTGTACGGATCAGGTTCGAATAATCAAAGTTCAAGGAATGCTTCTCAATCTCAAGCTTCCTCATCGTCGGGTAAAGATAGAGATAGACAAGGAGACGTCAAGATGAGTTAAAGTCGAGAAACTGAGAATCTAAATTGTTCAAATCTCAACCAGATCTTCTTCTTCTTCTTCTTCAAGCTTTTGAACTTTTTCATCAATACCCAAATCTTTTTCTTTGGTTTCTTCACTTTTATTTCATGTTGTTGTAATTGTAAGAATTGTAAAAGATTTCGAAAACACAATTATCATATCGGCATTTAGTCCGATACCACCAACCCAGGTCTCTCTTTATGCTCTTTTAAATCAACTGTCAAGAAACCTTTTTTACTAAGTTCAACTGATGAAAGCAAATCCTTTACATTTTTTGAGATTTATTCCCCTATATCTGAACACTTATCGTCTCTCTCCCAATCTGCTCAAGCATCCAATCTCTCAATTGTCGTTTTTCTCTCACCTCCAATCTTTCCTTCCACTTGAACTCATCATTGGGCTCATTCTTCCTTCCTTTTTCTCTGATTGCTTCTTTTTCTTCTCTTGGGAGAACTTTACCTTTTCCTTCATCTCAATCCAAATTTTTCTTTTACTACTCCTTACCCTTGTTTAATTCTCCTTTTTTGTTCTCCTCTCACTCTTGGGTTTCGTTCACTGGCCTCACTTCTCACTCCAATTCAATGTCTAATGTCTTTTCTATAGAAATGGTCAATTTTTCGTTTTAGATCTCTCCCTAGCTTTTGATGTCTCGAAGACTGCTGTCCAACCTAAGAGTCGAGCATCGAGATCCAAGTCTCTCGATCCGTATCGATCTATTTTCTACGAGTTGCGAGAGACAAGCTCTTTGCCGAAATTCTTGCTTTGTGGGAGCTTGAGATCAAAACAGAATGGATCTCGAGTTTCGCATCTTGACTTCTTACCACTCACTCGAATCATGGATCAAGAACAAATCACTACTACTGAAGTTGCTATCAAGACTCCTCCTACTCTAGAGAGCATTCCGGAAGATATCGCTGGAATCATTGCCGAACAAATCCAAGGCTGGGCGACTGTCGAAGGAGACATGGACGAAAGGGAAAAGGCGAGAAGGTGAGCAGAGTCGCAAAAGAAGATCTCATCTTCTCCTTGCATCAGTGACGGCTCGGCTGATTTTGGCCTCTCATCTGGTTCATCTATTTCATCTCTTCAGATTGAGAGACTCTACTCTCAGAGCTGTTGCTTTGAGCTGTCGTAGATCTCGCCATTTTTACCAGCCAGTTCTTTGGCAGAACGTCACACTCGACCTCAAAAACTTATTTCCAGTGTATCAGGCACTGAAGAGAGATGAAGGTTATGCTTCTTCAATTCGATTTCTGCATTTCAGATACACCGAAGTAATCAACATGGAAGACACGCACTTAATCAACTGCCAAATCATCTCAGCGTCAAGCCTGAACTCGAAAGACGTTGATGCTGAGTTGTTGAACGGCATGCTCGAGATCCTGAAAGTGGTTTATGAGAAACTAGTTTACCTTCAGTCTTTAGTTATTATGAATGGGGCTTTTATTCCTCCATCATTCAAACAGCTTTCCTGCTTCTCGACTATGCTGAAGAAGCTTTTCATCCCACTTCTGAACCACTCGCCCTCACATTCCGGTTTGGGTGTTCCATTAAATGCAAGGAACTTTATCTGGCTACTAAGTTTCGGAGTAATCGATGAGGCTGCTTTGGGGTTTACGATCGGAAGTCAGGACTTTAAATTTCTAGTTGACCACCATGATTATTTCTCTGGATCTTCCAAAGTTAGAAAGCTTTCTTTATCATTCGATTTTGTCTACAAAAAGGGGGATAGAAAGACCTGGTGGGGTTTACCTCGAAAGGGAGACAATGGCTTTAAGAATGGGAACAAAAAGTCAGAAGCCATAGGTCTATTACTCTCAGTCGTCGACCAAGGAAACCTGAGATGTCTCGAGCTTCATCCTTCACCTGAAGTGGAGCCAAATCCAGACGACGAGACCGATTTGAGCCTTAGATATCTACTCAATCTGGGCAAATCTTTGAAAACGATTCAGCATCTTCGTCTTGTGAACTTTTTCACTGAAGAACCACCTGACAAGTTTTCGCCTTTTCCACTTTTCCAGTCTCTAAAGACCCTCTCATTAGAGCTCAATTTCCTTTGCTCTCAAGTCGATCTCAGCAAGTTTCAACTTCCATCTAGCGTAGAGAGAATTATACTGATTTATTATCTCTCTACGGGAGGTTCATTCGAATTCAAAGAAGAAGAATTGCTCGGACAAGTGCTGAAGTCTCAATTCCTACCCAACCTTAAAGAGGTTGTGGTCCCTGCTTCTCCAGTCGACTCTGACGGCGCAGAATACTGCCTGGAGTAGTCAATTTCAAGTTATGGGCTGAGGAAAGAGGGTGTTTTGAAGGACCAAGCGGTGTTCAAGAGAGTGGCCAAAGTGAAATTGAGAACAGCTGACAGTTCGGGTGAGTGGTTTGGCCGTTGACGTTGGACACTGACTCTATTCAAGTGGATAGGAGCGATCTAGAGATACTGATCCTAAAATTTGCTACATGGTGGATATTATTCAGCTGATCTCTCTTCAATGCTCTTCGTCTTTTATCTCACAGACATACTTACAGTCGTTCCCGACAGCCAGACCTTCATGTCGCATGTCTGCTGGCTCTCTCCTCCATTCTAACCTGTAGTAGAAAACTCTATCATTCCGGAAAAATTGGGAAAGATGGAGAGGGGACGGAGGGAGGCTAGTTTTGAGACAAAGGTCGTTGTCGAGGAATTGTCGAAGGTTTGATGTTTGGCTTTCCCTCCCATTGTCCACCGGCGTTGAATGATACTCGACAAAAGTCCTGGTGCTGAGCAATAGCTTGTGGATCTCGACAAGGCCATCCATATTACGCACCGACACTTATCTGTACTTCTAGATCAGAGATCGATGACAATTCGCAGCGCAAAGCATGTCAACAAGAAAGAGACCTAATGTGCGAAGCGTTTCGATTGCCTCCATCTTTCGGTCGTATATCTTTTCCCTGAGAGAGAGGAGAAAGGAAAAGTACGCAGAACTTTCGAAAGAGAGAAGAGAAATCGCTCAGTAGATATGAGAAAAGCAAGTGGAATTTGAACAGAATGATAAAAGTACAAAGAGAACAAGGAATATGAGATTAGAGACTAGGATAAAGAGAGGGCATTAGAATGGAAAGGTCAAAGGATAAGGATAGTTGAGGGGGGCTGCTATACAAATTGGAGATAATTGTCGCCTCTCGAGCTTGTCTTTCTCGAAAATTGACTCTCGAGAGAGTGAATCTGGAACGAGCAGATTGAGGGCAAGCCTCTCGGTAATCGAGTTCAATCGGGAGAAGTTGGAATATTGGAAAGGTAGATCGACTTTACTCCAGACGCTCGACTGATAGTGGAAGAGAACGAGAAAGAGAAAGAGAAACAGAGAGAGAGTCAGAGGTGAGACAAAAAGAGGACTTGAGAGTTTCTTCGGGTGCTATCAAAAATGAAATTGGAATTACGAAAATCCTGAAGAAGTATCAAAGACTTGGAAAAGAGACATTCTACTCACGCATATCCAATCGATTTAAGACTACGTTTTTGCTTGTCTCTTCGATTTCTCCCGCCAAAAAGACCTCGTCTAGAATCGCATAGACCTGTGGGAATTGATGATTTGTTTATAGAGATTCGATGATCAGCTTGCGACCCATTGAACGCAGGAAGAAAAGGCAAAGGGAATTGAGAAAGGGTAACAACATACCTTGTAGAAGTTGAAGACGAGATCCAATTCACAGACGTTACCGAAGAAAGCGTCTAAGGGTCGGCAGGTACGAGCGAGTCGAGGGATTCAGAAATATGAAGAATTGTCAGCATATATTCAGTCACAATTGAAGGAGAACAGGATGTAGAGCAGAGTGATAGAGAAAGCTGGAGATAAGGATGGGGGCAGAGAGTGAAGCTCTGCAATCCCAAGATTCCTATTCTTTCTCTACGGGATTCAACCCATTTTTTGAATCCCTCTCTTCCTACACTCTGAATAGAAGAAGCAATCATGACAGAGCCTTCCTGAACCATTGCCGATTCCCCCTCTCTGCCTCTAATCATCTCCTCTCTCTCTCCCCCATTCAATCTACTCACCCAATACCTCTACGAACAAATGAATAGCCTCCAGATAAGCCAATTCATTATCATTAGCATCGACACAAACGCAAAAGAACAAGCCGGCGTATCTCCTATAGACGACCTTGTGATTTCTGTATTCTACAAAGTTGGATTGATATTTCTGATCTCTTGGAGCGATTAATCTGTGAACTTCACCTTTCAATCGAGATTTCTCCTCGTCTGAATAAGGGACGTAGAACTTTGCCAATCGAGTTTTGCCTTGTCGGTTCTGCACTAGAATGAATCGAATCATGAGCGAAGTTGGTGGGTGAGGACAAAGAAGTGGGAATTGAGAAAATGGACTTTCTCTTCTTCGAACTGCAACAGCCAAATCCAAGATGACTGAAGCTATCAAACAGACTTTCGCTGCAAAGGCTTTAAAGGTCAGTAGAGTAGACTGAAATGGAAACAATAACAGAATCATGAATCTATAGAGCAAGCGGCAGGCATCTGTTCCATCTCTTCTAACTTTCTACTTGCTGACTCTGACTCTCTCTCTCACCATTCCCTCCAGAATGAGGCCGTCTTCGTCTCGTTTGTCACTGCAGGATTCCCTCAGAAACAAGACACTGTAGACATTCTATTGGCTTTGGAAGCTGGAGGAGCAGACATTATCGAATTGGGTGTACGTCAGTATCATGACTCAGATCCCACTTCCATCTTTCCAATTTCCATCTTTGAATCTCTAAAGCTGACATTCCAATCTCCTTTATACTTGTAATCTCCTCAAACAGCCTTCTCTGATTCGACTGCAGATGGAATGGCAATCGTAGAAGCTAATCATGTCAGTCCTGCCTGCCTTCTCCTCAACATTTACCAAGCTTTCCTTTCTAACCTCTATCTCCTTTGCCCACCTTTCCACTTTATGCTCTCATTATAGATCGCATTGGATCAAGGAGTAGGATACATTGCATGTCTCGAATACGTCAGACAGGCAAGAGAAAGAGGTCTAAAGACTCCAATTCTACTCATGGGTTATTACAATCCAACCTTGGCTTATGGAGAAGAAAAGGCAGTCGCTGATGCAAAGAAGGCTGGTGCAAATGGTTTCATCATGGTAGATCTACCTCCTGAAGAGGCCGAATACTTTCGAGATTGTTGTACTAGAGAAGGGTGAGTCATGATTCGAGAGAAGGGAAAAGAGAGTAGCTTGGATTGGGATTTGATAAGGGCTCATTTGAGGTCTGCATTCATCTCGGTAGCTGAGATCAGAAGAAAACAAGGGCTATCGTTCTCTTGATATAACCAGCCATTGTCTCTGATTCTCGTCAGAGAACGTAGTGGAACTCTGGAGCTGACTCGAACTTCTTTCTTTCTTTCACTCTTCTCTTCTCAGTCTCTCTTACGTCCCTCTAGTCGCTCCTTCTACCACTCCGAAACGTATCGCTCATCTAGCCTCCTTAGCAGATTCGTTCATCTACGTAGTCTCAAAGATGGGAACCACTGGAGCTTCAACCACAGTCTCGACTTCCTTACCAGATCTACTTTCCAGAGTCAGAGGAATCACTTCAGTCCCTCTAGCTGTAGGATTCGGAGTTTCGACGAGAGAACACTTCGTTCAAGTAGGAGACTTATCAGATGGAGTAGTCATTGGATCCAAATTGATCTCAGTCTTGAAAGAGGCTCCTAAATCGACAAAGGAAAGAGCAGCTGCAGCTCAAGCTTACTGTGAATCTATCACTAACAAGTCATCCGGTGGAATTCAAAGACAGAAAGCTTTGGTAAATGGAAGTGGGGATCATTCGAGATCCAATGGAAAAGACACTACGATAGATTTCAAATCTGCCATTCATGAACAACCAGATTCGACTCCGATTCCTAAAGTGGATGGAATAGTCAATGGAGCCAGACCGCCAGTACCAGGATTAGATCCAATCAAAGATTCAAAAGGAATTCTAAGACCTCCAAGATTTGGTAAATTCGGTGGACAATACATTCCGGAAGCTTTACATGATTGTCATTCTGAATTGGAAAAGGCTTATCTAGAAGCTTTGGAAGATCCAACCTTTTGGAAGGAATTCGAAAGTTATTATGAATACATTGGTAGACCTTCTGAATTGTATTTGGCAGAGAGATTTACAGAGAAAGCGGGGTGGTGCTAGGATTTGGTTCAAGAGGGAAGATTTGAATCATACTGGAAGTCATAAGATTAATAACGCTGTAGGTCAAATCCTTTTGGCAAAGAGATTGGGTAAAACTAGAATCATTGCTGAAACTGGAGCTGGTCAACATGGAGTGGCTACGGCTACTGCTTGTGCTAAATTTGGATTGGAATGCGTCGTTTATATGGGAGCTGAAGATGTTAGGAGACAGAGTTTGAACGCTTTTAGAATCAAAATGTTGGGAGCTAAAGTGGTAGCTGTCGAGAGTGGTTCCAAGACTTTGAAAGATGGTGAGTTTCGCTGTGTGGTTGAGTTGAGGATTCGACGTTCTCGAGACGATGAGAAGAGATCAGGATGGAAGCTTGCTTTGGTCTTTTCCCTCAATCTTGAGAGCTTCTTTGTTTCTTAGCTATGACTGATATTGACTTTCAACTCGATTACCTTTCTCTCACGTCTCCCTTTTCACTTTCACAGCCATCAACGAAGCAATGAGAGATTGGGTCACGAACCTAGAAAACACTCATTACTGTGTTGGATCAGCGATCGGATCTCATCCATTCCCTTCGATCGTACGTGATTTCCAATCCATCATCGGAAAGGAAGTCAAACAACAATTGCAAGAAAAGAAAGGGAAATTACCAGATGCAGTGATAGCCTGTGTCGGAGGAGGATCCAATGCCATTGGAATGTTTCATCCATTCATTGATGATCCATCTGTGAAATTGATTGGAGTAGAAGCTGGTGGAGATGGATTGGATACCAATCGACATTCAGCAACTCTTTCCAAAGGAACTCCAGGAGTTTTACATGGAGTTAGAACCTATCTTTTACAAGATTCGGATGGACAAATCACTGAAACTCATTCCATTTCCGCAGGTTTGGATTATCCTGGAGTTGGACCTGAACATGCTCATTTGAAAGATTCGGGTAGAGCCACTTATGTTGCGGCTACTGATGAAGAAGCTTTGAGAGGTTTCAAGATTTGTACGGAATTGGAAGGAATCATTCCTGCGCTGGAAACTAGTCATGCTCTTTGGACTGCGTTCCATTTGGCTGGGAAAATGGGTAAAGAGGAGGATTTGGTGGTCAGCTTGAGTGGAAGAGGTGACAAGGATGTCGAACAGATCGCTAATGCTATCGCTAATGGCGGTTGGGGAGAAAAGTTGGGATGGAACATTGCTTAATTTCGTCGCTTTCGATTCCCCATCTCTGATTTTCTTCGGTTCTCTTCTTTCTTGTGTATATCTATCTCATTGGAAAGAGATTCAAAATTCTGTTCGTTCAAAATAATTAGGATAGGATCTGTGAACTACTCTCGTCGAAATGGAAAGACCCAATTCCAGTTCAACTTCTCGCGCGTTCTTCTATCGCTTGCAATCTCCTTTTCAAGCGTTGAGGGAATCAGCATCTCTCAGTTGCTTTGTGGGTCTAGAGACACGCAAAAACTCATCCAAAGGAACAACATGAGGAACGTTCTGGTCTCTTTCGTCGAGGAGGAGTTGAGAAAGCAGCACTCTTCCACCATCGACATCGCTCTCTGTGTTGGAGCTACTGGAAATGCTATGTCTGTCTCGACTTTCTTTCCCACTTTGGACTCTCTGAACATGTCTGTAATTGATGTCTCGCGCAAATGGTATCAAAAATGAGGAGTTTCGCTGGACCTCAGGCAGGTAGAAGTGCTCATTGGTCTGTTAAAGAAAAGACACACAGAACATTCGAAGACTTCTTGTCGAGGATCTTACGTTTCATCTCAATCGTCAATTTTCAGCAATCATCAAATCATCGTTTCCCCTGATATACGGGCTACGATGATTGGGAGATTTGGAGCCTAAAACGGAGACAGCCAAGAAACGCAAGACATGAAAGTCTCTGCTTCCGAAGTAACTGTGAATTGGGAAAAAGGAGCAAAAAGAGAGAGCTCGAGTCAGGCAAGCAGCTCAAAGGAGATGTTCTAGAGCCTCTCTAGCAAGTCTCAGGAGAAATACAACTTCGATGCTCAATCTACTGACCGCTTTCACCGGCACTGTATGTTTTCAGTGCTAGTTTCCACTTTTGAAGATCGCCGCCTTTTCCAATTCTTGTCTTTTCTCTGCCCATACTTTCAGATCCTCCAAGAAATCCGAATCATCAAGAACTTCACCTTGAATGCTGATTGGCTTTGTCGGAACAAACACTTCCTTGAGTTGACTCAAGGATTGAAACTGGATGACTTGAAGGAGAATGCTGTCTTCTTTGAGAGAACTTGCCAGATCATTAGCCGGTCGATAATATGGAAGAATAATTTTTTCTAAGCTAAGTGGAAATTGTGGATGACGATGAACTTCGAGAAGTGAGAGTAGATCCCTATCGATGGAGAGTGTGTTCAAATGGCTGAAAAGCGAGATTCTATCTAGATCTTTCGCTTCCTCCAGAGGCACCTCCAGAGGCAAGTCGGATAAAGGAAAGTGATTAAGCAAACGTAAATGACGAAGGGAATCAGAAGACCTGATGAGACTGGAGAGATAACCTAGATTCAGATCTGTCTCGTCACCTGGATTCCTTCTGTCCTGACCGAAAGGACAAACCTCCAGACATAGCAATTGATCAGTGACCGACAGCAAAAAGAATAAGGCTGGGGAAGAGGAGAAGAGCAGAAAGGTTAGAAGGCGGAAATCGAAAAGAAGCATACACAGAGGCAAACATATCGTCGCTGTCGACAGCAATCGCATTTGCAGACTTCGACTCACCATCCGTCTTCTTGCTTCCCAAGCTCCATTTCCTGTTCCTTTCTTTTGGTAGTCCCCACCAAGTGCTTCGGTCAGATTTCTTATGAGCAAATTCCACTTGCAATGAAAGTTCCTTGACTTTTGAATGTCCAGAGAAAGATTGATGATGGAAAGACAAATAGTCGAAGTCAAGAACCGAGATGGTACAGCCTAAAGCAGCCTCCTGAATTTGACCGAACTTTAGCAGCCAGATGACATTACGTGCATTCAAAGGAGTGCCTTCGAAAGTGTACGAGTAGTCCATGAGCGGTAGATAGAGTTTCTTTAAGCAATGGGGAAAGCACGAAAGCTGTAGGAAAGAGAGCGGCACCAATGCCATACTTTCGATGATCAATGTTTGGAGGTTAGGTAGCGCTTGCTGTATGAATGCAATCACCCTGAAGAGCCCATTGCTAGCTTTCTCCTTAGGAGCTGCGTCTTTGAGGTTGGATTCGGAGACGAGCTCACGGTGGAACAGTTTCACAGCGTCCTCACTCAACCTGATAGTGTCACCGTTGTAGTGAAGCGACTTGACTAGCCTTCCATAAGATTCGTTTGTCCTCAGAAGCTGAAGAAACGACAGAAGATACTTGATATTGATGGTAACATTTTGCAGAAGAGCTGGTGTGAAGAATGTGTGAGATCTACGACAGCTCAAAGCGACAGCTCTGAGAGTAGAGTCTCTCAATCTGAAGATATGAGACAGAGCAAAACCCAAGATTAGTCGAGAGGTTACTGACGTAAGGAGGAGACGAGATCTTCTTTCGCAATTCGACTCACCTTCTCGCCTTCTCCCTTTGTTCAAGATTTCTTTCGACAGTCACCCAGCTTTTGATAGAATCAGCAATCAGAGCTGCGACATCTTCAGGAATATTTTCTAGAGTAGGAAGAGCTTTGATAGCGACTTCAGTCGAAGTGATTCGATCTTGATCCATGATTTTGAGTGAGTGGTAAGAAGTCAAGATGCATGAGGTGAAAATCCTCTTCTTTTGTAACGAGCAAAGGTAGCATCAACCCCTCCGGTCTATAGAAGGGAAGGAACTTAGAATTCTGAGATAGATATTGTCAAGATTGGGGGGTCGATGTATGTTTGTTCGATGCCTTGACAAAAAAGAACTTTACCATCTTTTGCTTTCCCGTTTCTTCCCTCCACGACAATGGATCAGAATCGAGTACCTTCGAGGCTGAGTGACAAGCCACTAGCTACTTTAGAAGGCATACCAGAAGACACGGCCTCAATCATCATCGAACACATCAAAAGTTGGGCAGAACAAGACGGAAACGAAGAGCAGAGAAAGAAAGCAAGAAGGTGAGCAGGATGAAAATCAAGCTCGAGAAGCATGATTCGCTACGCTTCTAAGCCTCGGCGCTGTCTCGGTTGTTGATAATCTATCTGACTATCTTCTCCCGTCTTCTAGAGCAAGAGATTCGGCTCTGAAAGCAGTGACCTACTCTTCCAAGCAGAACTTCTTCTTCTGGATCGGATCTTACATTGAAGACGTCACTCTCCGACCCAACGGCGTTCCTTCATTTGGTTACCTCTTGATGGTAGATATCAAGCGAGCTAGGATGGTCAAGACTCTTCGTTGTGCTCTACCGGAAGCAGGGGATCCTTACAGCCTTCCTTCAGATGCTGCTACTTTTTCTTACTTCCCTTCAGAGGAGCTCGACATACAAATCAGGGACGGATTCAGGAATCTGGTTCACTTCCTCTATGAGAAATTATGCTGTCTAGAACTCTAATTGTCGAGTCTGGGCCTCTTGCGCCACCATTCGGTTGCATAATATCGAGGTTAGATAGGCTTCCACTTTTTGATTCTCTCAAGAAGCTTTACATCCCTCTCTGGTTGAAAGGCAATTCCACGAATCATAATCTCAATTCAACGAACGTGGTTTGGATTCTCATCTGGCTTCCAAATTTGAGAGAGAGGCTTCGCTTGGATTTGTCTTCTCTAAGCATAGTTTCGACGTCCTGTCCGAACACACTCAAGCATTCGTCGGTCTTTCAAAAGTCAAAAAGCTATCATTAGCGTTCAGATTTCTCTCTCGAGACATTACTGAAAGTGTTTGGTGGGCCACAGAGTCAGGAGGAGTCGGAAGTAGCAGGAAGACGTTAGCACTAGATCTTCTACTGAGAGTTACAAATCAGCTCCAATGCCTGGAAACTTTTGCCTCTAGAACCAGAACAGAGCAAGATCGTCAGGAAAGGATCTTTGTCAATCTGACCTCAACTTCTTTGGAAAGATCTTTTGGAACAATGCTTCATCTCCGGGTTCGCAACATCTATTCCTTTGGACCAGATCTGACTCAAAATCTCACTGATTTATCGCCATTCCGATGCTTGGTCACACTCTCACTAGACTGCAATTTCCTCTCCCTTCTTGCTGGTCACCAACCTAAACTTCTTCTTCCAATCAGTCTCAAGAAGATCATACTTCTCTATTACGTGCATTTCGTATCGTTAGAAACCTCTTTCAATGAAGACAGGATTCTTTGCTATTTGGTTAGTTCCCAGCTTCTAGAAGCACTTCCAAATTTCACCGAGATCTTTATCCCTTCAGAAGCAGTTGATACTAAAGGAAAAGTCTTTGACCCAATCAAATTTTCCGAAGAGTTGAAGGTGTGGACGAAAAGACGAAAAGACTTGGAGAATGAGTTAATTCTGACAAAGAGTAAAATCAAGCTGAGATATTTCATTCCCGGTCAGGTTGGTGAGTCGGTGGAGATGATTGCATGAAAAGATAGATATTCATTCCAGATCTTTGAACTTGCGAGCTGACTTTCTCAACTCTTTGCTTTCTTGTTGGTCCTTCCGTCTACCACAGTCACGTCAGAATCCGAGACTTTCATGTCAACTGCTTCGTGGATCACGCCCTTTTGACCCCAATCCAATTCTTGAGCTTCAAATCGAGAAGGTCCTGGAGGAGCATCAATGTTTAAAGAGGTTTGGAGTCAGCTCAAGAAGCGAGTGACCAAACATTCTCAAGTTTTTCAGCACATCACCCAAAGCTCGAAAAACAACTTCATTGCATTTTATCTTCTTGTGTTTCAAGTTTTCTCTTCTTTACACGAAACATGATTATACAAAGATTTCGATCGAATCTCATTTGCTCTCCCCTACATTTCTACCTTTTCAATTCTTAGCCAATTGAACAGCAATCTTGACGGCTCCTAGAAGTGCAGTCAATTGGATACGTTCGGATCCTCCCGTCGAAAGACGATGCCTTTCAAAAACGAGCGAAAGAAGAGAGAAGAGAGAAAAGAGAAGAGAGAAAGGATCAGCGAAGAAGTCAGCCTGCTTTTGAAAGATACAAGAGCACTCAAAGAATAGCAAAAGAAACAAGGAAAGAAAGAAACGAGAATGGTTACTCACTCTGTACTAGCTATATGATCCAAGAGATAAATCCTACTCTGACGAGGTAACTCAATGTCGAGTAGTAAATCATAGATTCCAGAGATCATATCTGCCAGAGCCATTCCTTTTGAAGTCTTGATGGTAGTGATTGCTGGAAATAAAAGTGATGAAGAAATAGAAAAGCAGAGAAAGAAATCAGTACCAGTAGAGATTGGAAAGTGAAAACGGAATCCTACGCATCTCATCTCTCTTCACTCACATTTATAAGCAGTCGGAAAGTCGTCGGCCATCATGCTATCTACAATGTCTTTAATGTCACTAGGATGAGGATTTCCAGTGCAATTGTAGACTGCAGCCTCGTCGATCGTGTCGTAAGCAGCTGCACAGGCCTGGAAATGAGCAGGAAAGAGATTGGAGATGAAAGACGAGAGAAAGTTGGAATGATGAGAAGTTAGATATCAAAGAGGATAGGGAGAAGAAGGTCGAAGAAAAGAGATGAAAGGACTTGAGATGGAAAAAAAACTGAGCGATAGAACAAGGTTGGGAAAAAACTCACCTGAAGAACGTTCAAAGCTCTTCTCATGTCTCCTTTACTCAATTTCAACAGAGCTTCCTTTCCATCCTGAGTGACGATACAGCTGAAACAATGAACGAGCGATTGGATAAATCAGGAAAAGTTAGTCAAATGTTTTGTTGGAAAAGTTAAACCTTCAAAAGCATCTTGTCTTCAATTCCGTGACCTCTTTTCGAGATTCAATTCCAAATACTCACTTTTCGCTCTCAATGACATGATTCAACCTATTCTCCACCTGATCCAGTTCCAACGGATTGAATCTGAACCTGGTGCAACGAGATTGGATAGCAGGTATAATCTTGTTGACGTAATTGCAAATGATGCAAAACCTGACGTTCTTTGTGTATTGTTCGATGACTGCGAGAGGAGGAAGATCGAGAAAAGAAAAAAGAGGATGGAGTTGAGAGTACAGTTAGCGATGAGAAGAGTGGGAGAGTACTTTGTGAGACATCCGTCACAAAAACAAAAGTTTGATAAGTTGCCAGAGAGAACTCACCTCTACGCAAAGCGCCTTGAGCAGCTGTGGTCATTGCATCCGCTTCGTCCAGAACGATCAACTTGAATCCTCCGGCTTGATTGCTGAGAAGAGAGAAAAGAGAAGGAGGAGAAGAAGAAAAATTCAATGAGAAAGAAAGAGAGAGGAGACTGAAACCGACACCGAAACTGCGAGTCTGCCAATGAAAAACTCACGTGAAGACATTCTTTGTAGAAGCGAAGGATTTGATCTGGTCTCTGACGACTTCGATTCCACGATCGTCTGAAGCGTTTAGCTGTGGGAGAGGGACACACACAGAGAGAGAGAGAGAGATTGGGAGAGATTGAGCCATGGAGACGAGGATTCAGAAGGAAGCAATGTAATCAGGTCAGGTTCTTCCTCATCAAAGTGTAGTTAGGAACTGAAAAAAGAAATGCTCGCGCATAAGTTCCCTTTTTAAAGCATGCACATGCTATTTGGAAGCTACGTTGAAGAAGTGTCCAAAGACACAGAGATCAACACCTTGGCAAGACCCTCCTTCTTGACGATGCTATCTCAGCTGCTCCATCCAATTACTCTATCTTTATCTCCTCTTCTGACCGACTCGGAGCCTCGATTGCTGACGGGCGCCACTCCACTCCTACTTCTACTTCTACTTCTTACTCACCTCCAATACGTTTGATCTGAAATTGTTTCCAAAGATTTTCCTAGCCATTGCGAGGATGGTGCTCGTCTTTCCCGTTCCAGGAGGACCATAGAAGAGTAGATGTGGTAACCTTTCCTTTTCGATGAATTTCTCGACTGAGAGAGAGAGAGGGAGAAAGTAGAGAGAGGTAATATCGGTTGAGGGATCAGAAGGAGGCACAAGAATGGAGAATCCAATCCAATCCAATCCAATCCAATCTAGTCATGGTGCGTCGTTCGTCGTTGATACTGACTGGTTGCAGTAATGTCCTTGTGAGATACTAGATCGTCGAGAGTGGCAGGTCTGTACTTTTCTACCCTGGAGAAGGAGAAGAAGAGAGATAGAGAGAGAGAGAGAGGAGAGAGAGAGAGAGAGAGAGAGAGAGAGAGAGCAGCGTGAATGTCGGGAGAATAGCGATTGCATCTTGCAATCAAATGGATGACTAAATCATTCAATGTCATTCTCTCTCTCGACTGTCTAATCAAAGAAGAGGTAGAGGGAGAGAGAGAGAGGGAATGATCCACTCTGCCTGTTCTACTCTACTCACCAAGGCAACAGATCCGCCTCTGCTCCTTGTGCGACTTCGAGTTGCTTTCCCTTTCCTTTCCCGTTCGATGTGATTGGTGCTGCATCGTTCATGACTGTATCTTCTGATGACATCTTGAATGGAATTGGTTAAAGGCAAAGAAAGATGCGTCACGCTGAATTCTCATTCCATTCAATTCAATCTTTAACCAACACTATCTCATCTCATCACATCACAATGGACGAGAGTGAAGATCCTTCTCTGCAATTCTTCCCAGATGGCAATGTGGATCTCTATTCTGTCCTCGGTGTAAACAAAGAAGCATCTCAAGACGAAATCAAAAAGGCTTATAGAAAGTGAGCATGAACTGGACACGGTACATCATTCATCTTGATCCCTTACTTCTACTTCTACTTCTACTTCTACTTCTACTTCTACTTCTACTTCTTCTCTTCTACTCTACTCTATTCCATCTCTCAGATTGGCTCTACGTCTCCATCCAGACAAGGTCTTATCTTCAACCTCTACCTCCAACTCTGCCTCCTGTTCTACTGATTCCACTCCTTCTCTAACTCCAACCCAACTGTTCCAAAGGTTATCCTTCTCCTACTCGATCCTCTCCGATCAAGCAAAGAGATCAAGGTACGACTCGACCGGAAGGACTTCGGAACCTGCCTTTGGATCAGACGACTTTGATTGGAACGATTACTTCAAGACTCTCTGGACTGGAGAGGTCAGCGGCAACACTCTGAAACAGTTCAAGCAGGATTATCAGAGTGAGTCTCACAACGAACAGGAAAGGAAAGAGGAAGGGGGCATATATTCATTGGAAACACAATGGGGAGAAGAGACTGGACTGGATGGGTTTTGGAGCCAAAAACCTCAATCTCAACAAACCACCTCCATTCTTTCTCTCTCTCTCTCTCTCCTCTCTCTCAGATTCATCAGAAGAAAGAGCAGACATTACAGAAGCCTACCTCAAGAATTCAGGTTCCCTCTCGGCCATTCTATCCTCGATCCCATGCGCAGAAGTGCTTCAAGACGAAGAGAGAATCATCGGAATAGTGGGCAACTTGATCGAAAAGGGAGACCTGAAGAAATCCAAAGGTTGGACCGACTCTCTGAAGGACGAAAAGGCAAGAGAGAAGATGAGAGGGAAAGCTAGGAAAGAAGCTTCAGAAGCAGAGGAAATGGCGAGAGAGATGGGAGTCTGGGAGGAATTGTTCGGAGATGGTAGCAAGAGCAAGAATGACAAGAAGGGAAAAAAGATGGGAAAGGAAGAGGCTGAAATTGGAAGTGACGATGGTCATGAAGACGATGAAGAAGAAGAAGAAGATGAAGATCAAGAAGATGAAGACGATGAACAAGATGAAGTAGATGAAGAAGAAGGTTCAAGACCAAGAAAGAAGACCAAAACCTCTACTTCGAATGGTAAAGCCTCTAGTTCGACTTCGAAAACCAAATCAAAGTCGAAAGTTACCTCTTCTTCTTCTTCTTCTTCTTCTTCTTCTTCTTCTTCTTCTTCTTCTTCTTCTACATCCAAAACCAAATCAAAGACTGCAAACGACAAATCCAAGAAATACACTTCTTCTTCTTCTTCTTCGGCAGCGAATCAAGCAGTGGAAGAAGATCCTTCCCTTTCAGGATTGGCTTCTCTGATTGCCTCTCGTCAGAAAAAGAGAGCAGGAGAGATGGATGGTTTGATAGAGAGATTGGAAAGGGAAGCAAAGGAAAAGGAAAGTGGGAGTCAAGCAAAGGGAAAGGGAAAGAGAAAGGGAACTCGTTGAAAGAGACGATTGGTTCTTCTTTTCCCTTTCGGAGGTTTATTTCTTGGGTTTAATTGGGTTTGGTGGTATTGTGGCTACTGAATTCTTTTTGTCATATCTTCTGCAAAGTGTTTGTAATTTCTAATTCTCAATCTCTGTTCTGTGGCAAGTTGGCAATCTAGATGACTGGCTTTGATCATCATCCTCAAGCTCGCCCGCTCCAGTTTGTTAATTTCTCTTGGAACGTTTTTTCAAAGCTTGCATGATTTGAAATAGAGGAAAGGTCGTTAGAAAGGATACGAGGCTGAGACGTTGCAAAGACGAGAAGACGAAGAACTGACTCTGCTGATGCTCATCGAATCTTGACGTCATCACATTTCTAATCCTCAACCTAACCTCAATCTGTGCAAGTCATGACGTCTAGCAGTAGCAGCAAATCGAGTGGATCGAGTTCAGATTCGACAACGGATTCCAATTCAACCTTGACTAGTTCACAACCTCTGCAAATCCCATCAGCAACGTCGACTTCTAATTCTACTTCTACTTCTAATCCTTCCACCTCTAATGATTCCACTCTTACCATCGATCCAATCGATCCATCCTCTTCATCTTCCTCATCATCCTCAAATAGTTCGGGATCCAATCCAAGTTCTCTGACCAACGAATCAACGATAGCAAACTCTTTTCAAATCAACTACATTTCAGCTCAGACTGCTTCGGATTTGGATTCACATCTCATGTCTCCTCCTCCACAAGGTTGCGGCTATCAACTGGAACAATTGATGGAATTGGCTGGCCTGGCTTGTGCTCAGACTCTCTTCAACGTCTACCCCAGGAACACTTTCAAAAACGTACTGGTGGCTTGCGGTCCTGGAAATCAAGGTGGAGATGGTCTCGTGGCTGCTAGACATCTCAGACTCTGGGGTTATCAAGTTGCGGTTTGGTATCCTAAACCTGGAAAGAAAGACTTCTTCAAGGTCAGTATCGCCTTGGTATGATAAGCCAATCGAATGGAATGGAAAGGAAAGAGATAGATAGAGAAACAAGGATCCAAGGAGGAGGGGCATTCGCTCCATCATCAAATGCTATCCTAATCAGGATCTTTAGATTGTCAGACTTGAGAGCTTCTGAAGCCTGTCTGCTATGAAGCTGCAAGAGATGAGATTGCGACCCTGTTATCTATCGAGAGAAGACCTTCTTCTTCAATTTCGGTGGACTACTTTTCTCTCCTTCAAGAGCAGTTCTCCAATCAATTCTCCCTTTTTCAGTCCGACAGTTCTCCTGACTATAGATCTCTGTGTTTTTCTTTTCTCCTGCCCGTCTCTTCTTCCTTGGTCACTCTAGAGTCTCGTCTCTCAACTGGAAGCCTTCGACGTCCCAATCGTTCCAGAGGATGATTTCGAAGACGCAATTGGAACTGCAGACGTACTGTTGGATGCCATCTTTGGTGAGCATCGCAAAAGGGAAGAGTAGAGATTCGTCAAAAAGAGATCAAAGAGATAGGTCTTTGAGGAAAGCTACTTTCGCTTGTTTGATATCCAACAATCTCTTGGTCCTGCTTGGAACCTTCCACTTCTTGGAAATGTTATTCTAAGGCTCTGATCCTCCCATCTCTTGTCTATTTTCACTGACAAGCTTGACTACCTCCCGCTCTTTTCTACTCATATCAAAACAGGTTTCTCATTCAAAGGACCAGTTCGAGAACCGTTTGTGAATGCTTTGGATCTCTTGGCTTCAGAATCTAGATTTGAATTTGAATCTGTAAGTTTGAGAAATGCTTGAGATCCAATAAAATCTGCTATTCCTTCTCCTCTTGTTTCAGATTCAGAAGCTCATCCTCCTTTTTGTTTTGTTTTTCATCTCTTTGCCCTTTTCTCCTTTCTCTTCTTTCCCTCTCTCCTGCTCTCAGCGTCGGGTCCGACCTCCGATAGTTTCAGTAGACATCCCATCTTCATGGGACGTAGATCTAGGAAACACTCTCAACGCCTTTACCCCGGAAGTCTTGATCTCTCTTTCAGCTGCCAAAAAAGGAGTCAAGGAGTTCAAAGGGAAACATTTCATAGGAGGTAGATTCATTCCTCCCTCTGTCATCACCAAGTTCGATCTTGGAATCCCTAGGTATCTGGGTGATTCTCAGATTGTCGATGTCACTGGTTGCAAGGAAGCTCAAGACAAACCCACCAGTGCTGGAGATGTAGATGTCGTTTTGAGTTCAATCTCTGGAACTGGAAGTCAAGCTTTGGATGAGAATAAAAGACAGGAGGAGAATGATTTTCTGATGAAGAAGTTGAACATCAAGGGAGAAAGTGGAATGACGGACAAGGAGAAGGAAATTGTCGAGAAATTGACAGATGTTACGACTCCTACTGCAATGGATTGAATTGATTTGATCAATTGAAATCTTCAATCTTCATCTCTTTTCATACTTCTAGAAACTATCTTTGGTGTCGACTTTCTTTAGTTTTGGGAAAAATCAATGAACGGTCGTCCAGTTCTCTTTCTTTGACTCTGAACCATCCCAAGTTTCTCTTCAACTGAAAGTTCAATCTCAAATCTCAGCTGTTGATTTTTCTCTCTCTCTCTCTGACTTGCACTCTAACAATGATTCTTCCAACTCATATACACGCTTGACAAACATGCATTGTAATAACATGGAAATGAGAACACAGTTCTTGGACGTTTTCTTTCACTTGTCTTTTCTTCATGAACGCCTGACTTCTTCAAAGTAGATTGTAGTGTCAAAGTCAAAGGCTTCAAGAGTTGATTAACAACAACTTGAATTGACTCTTTCATCCGTGACTCTGAAGTGAAAGTCGAATTGCAAGCTTTTTCTATCTAGTAGCTCACTCTTTGACTTTTTCTCCTCCAACATATCACATCTTTTCAATTAAAGCGAGATGATCCGACCTAGATTCGACTATTTTCAGATGTATTGGCATTCAATTCAAAATTAAGGAAGTTATCAAATCTCATTAGACCACAAGTCCGCATCTACATCAATTCAAACTCGATCTTCCATGGCTCCATCAACAAAAGAGACCTTCTATTCTCTCCAGATAAACTTGATCAATCATCAAGATTGTAAAGTAGAGGAGATAGAAGAAATCTTCGTAGAAGACTTCCTAATCTTCTCTTCCTTCTCATCCAGCCTTTCATCTTTGGATCCTTATCATTTCCACACTTTCCATCTTGCTTCTTCCATTATTCATCTTACTTCTATACTCCCAAGTTCCAAGAATAGTTTCCCAATTCCAATCTTCCAAGAGACAAAGCTTGAACTCACTTTGGAATGTCTTTCTCTAACCATCTTCTACCCCTCCCTCTTTCGCAAGCTTACGTCGAAGAATGAGATCCTCTCAAGCTCCTGCTTTCCATTCCATCCGAAACCATCAATTTAGATTCCCTTTCTTCTGGGTATTGAGAGATCGGCCTTGAGGTGAGGAGCAAAAGATAGACCGAATCAGAAACTGCAATCTCCAGTTTCAGATTGATAGAGGAAGGCTTCTCTTCTTCTCGATGCTCTTGCTCTTGATTCACTTTGACTCGATCTAATAAGATGAAGTTATCTGTGAAGAATCAACGAATTGATGATGATGAAGAATGGTTGGAGTTGAAGTCAAAGTCAAAGTCCTCTCCAAGTCGAAATGGCTTCTCTTTCAGAGTTCGGCTGTCTCTTGTCTCTTTCATCGCTCGGACCAGAAATTGATATGCTTTCCTTTCCACTGAATCAACTCAACGAAAGAACAGTGATAGTAGATCAGAGAAAGTAGAAAAGATATCTCGCTCTATCTTGACTTCGCAATCTCTTCTTCCCTTCCAAAGTTCGATACCAAATCCTTATCGTCTCGTCATTCTCTGTCATTTCCTTCCAGCCATTCATCAGATTATGTATTTCTTGGTCTAAAGAACAGTCTGGCAACTCCATTCTCCCCAGAGAAGATTCGTTTACTAACCTTGTAAAGATCTTCTCTCTCTATCTTCAGTCTCTGGTCTCGTTGCTTTGCAAGCCATTCCGCTTCTCCATGAGCACAAGAAGTTTTTCTAGCCATTTATATCTTCTCTGTTAAGAGTCCCAGATCGAAAATGATCTGGCTCTAGAGGTAGTGGACTGTGACTTGAGATGAAGATTGGAATATGTTGATTGTGTTGTTCTTCCGTTTCTAATCTTTGAATCCTTTGCTCTCTCCTTCTTTGAGGCTTGAACTTGATGATTTGAGGCAATCATTTGTTGAAGTAGAACAGCTAATAGAGACAGAATCGAAGTATGAGAGATGAGATGCTGGAAGAGAAGATGTTAGAAAAGAAAAAGAGAGAGAGAAACCGATTCAGTTTCTTGTCTTCGTCAACAGCAAAATCTCTTTCAGTCTTCTTGGATCCCTCAACCAATATTGCTTCAAACTCAATGATCTGCTTTATCCATTGCTTTCATTTTCCGGTTGTGGTCCATAAAGTTAGACCGGTGGAGCATTCCTGATTTTTCAGGAATTAGAAAACTCAAGAACCCTCCTCTCTGTCAGCTCTCTTCTGTTGTTCTCTTTCAATTTGGATCATACCAATCCTTGAATTAGGGTTAGGGTTAGGGTTAGGGTTAGGGTTAGGGTTAGGGTTAGAGTTAGGGTTAGGGTTAGGGTTAGGGTTAGGGTTAGGGTTAGGGTTAGG
>JASXTE010000710.1:0-28194 GCA_030280995.1 Hemileia vastatrix
TTTCTCTGTTATAGTCTTGCAAGCTATAGCAAGTATTATTGCTGTCTCTGGTGTGGACATTGGTCTACATTTCAGTTCTTTGGTCTGGTAGTCTGTCTAGGGACTACTTTCTTGGCTCATCAAGCAGTCAAGTGTATTGGGAAAGGGGCTTTTGGTAAACAGGAACCATTTTACTGTAGCAGGTAAATCTCACTTATTTTTCTAAAGGGACAGGGGATTTTCTCTCTGGTTTTTCTCCAACTCCCTTGGTCAAGGCCTATAGCTAGTACTATAGGATTGTCTACACCGTCCCTTACTTCAATAAAATCCATGGGGGGTTTTGCCAAAATTTCTTATAAGACTTGTGAAATTCTTGACATGTAAGAATTTTGTGGATACCAGTAAAATTCAGGGGGTAGTAAAGCCAAAGTTTCATATAAGACTTTAAAGATTCATGAAATGAAAGAATTTTGGTGATACCCACCCCTTACTTTAAAAAAATCTAGGGGTGGGGGATTGTCAAATTTTCAAAGTAGACATGAAAATTTTATTTAAAAAAAGAATATTTAACATTAAAATATGAAAATTCAAGTAATGATTGATAGAGTAATGAAATACTGGAAATTATTGTAAATTTTATGTACAAATAAATATGAACAGTTGAAGTGTGAGAGAAAAAAAAACAAACTAGTCATCCAACAATTTCTTCAAACATTCAATTTCCTCAACAGATTTATTAGCTTTAACACATTCTATCAAGAAATCATTCTTTTTGGAATTTTCTTCATGATCAAACTTATATTTCATCTGCTCTAATAGGTTTTGATGTTTGAGTGTTTTCTCCTCTTTTTTTCATTTTTCAATACTTAGAGTTAACTCAAACTTCTTCTCCTCCAAATCTTGGGCCCAACCATCTTTCTGTAAAGAGAGCTCATACTTCTTCTCCTCCAAATCTTGGGCCCGATCATCCTTCCTTTCTTCCAAATCTTGTAGCCTATCATTCCTCCTTAAAGAGAGCTCATATTTCTTCTTTTCAAAGCTTAGAGTCTCTTTAGCAATTTCTACTTGTTCTAGAGTGATAATTAAAGTTAATATAAAGTAGAAGAAAAGTAGAGTAAAGTAATAAGAGGTATGGTATCACTTACCAGCATCACGTTTCTCTAAAAATTGTTCCATAGACAAAAAAGGGGTTTGTGATGAAGTATCACTTTTTTGTCTTCTTTGTGAGTTGAAATTTAGACTACATGAAGCCCTACGCTTCTTGTTCAAGGTCATATTTTCCTCCTCATCATTTTCACTACCTTCAGACTCAGTTGATTGAGGATCCTGGATTTGTTTGTCAGCCTTTTAAGAAATAAGAAAAAGATATGTAAATAAAAAATAGAAATGATAAAATAAAAGAAAAATAAAACAGACCTGAGTTAGCTTTGGTTGAATTAAATCACCTATAGGATCTACACAAAAGCTATCTAGATTTGTCTCATTCAAATGAGGGGAGGCTTGAGTGGAGGAAGAGGATGGGAAAAGATTTTCTTCAACATCATGTTCGGAGATAGGATCTTCTCCATCCAACATGTTTACAGGATTAGCATCGGCTCTCTCTCCAAAAATTGCATCCATCTCTTTAATGTAAGGACATAAAGAATCAAGTTTATTGTCTATGTATTTAATACCCTTAGTTATATCAATGTCGGTAACCCCAAAACCAGTGGAAGATGAAAGAGCCTTTGCCTTCTTGTATTTGGCTTGGTAATGCTTGAAGCGTTCAGACATCTTTTTAGGAAAAAGATCAATCCTTCCCTTGGTCTTATTCCGTAATTCATTTGCCAATAAAAGATAGCCATTAAATTTTGATGCTGGGGGCCGTCCTACTTTAGTTGCATACTCAGTACCAAAACAAGAATCATAGTTAGATTTGGTTTTCAGCCAGTTGATAAGAATGAGATGATCATCTTTTTTTAATTGAACGGTCTTAGATTTCTCGGCTGAGCAGGGGAAAGAGGGAGTACTGGGATTTGAAGAACAACTGGGTGATGGCTGCCTTTGAGAAGATCTAGGACAACAAGGCATGTTAAAATATAAATGAAGTTGAAAAGGAGCAGAAACAAGCAGATGAGATGGTGAGGGGTTCTGAGCGGATAGAATGGACAGGATGGGATGAGAATGTGAGTGTGAAGCAAGGTAGAAGCCATATCCAGAGAGTAGTCCAAGATGTGGTTATGGTAGAAAGTAGGTCAAGATGTGGTTATGACAGAAAGTTGTCCAAGATGTGGTTATGAAAAATTGAGTAAAAAAATGTTGGATAAAAGGTGAACATTGACATGTAAAGTGTCTAATAGCCCAATTATTAGCAGAAATAATTGCGGAAGATAATTGGGGTATGCAGATTATTTTCCGCAATTAATTTAATTGTGGATCGGTCAACATTGATACCCCCTAAAATATACAAAATTATAATTAATTAATTATAAACATATATTATAACTATAAGTTTAAAATTGACTTATAATGTAATTTAATTAATTAATTAAATTTATATATCAAATAAAACTTTTCATACATTATTAAACAATCATATTGGGCGCTTTTTTGACCCTTAATTGTGTCAGTAAAATTATTAAATAAATTATAACACTTATTTAATAATATGTTATTAAAATTCTCACTTTAAATTAGAAATATCATTAAATTAATTATATGTTTCATTTAAACTAATTATTGAATTAATTACATAGTTAAAACAATTAATTAAAATTGCTTTATACTAGATTGAATTAATTACATGGATTTTGGTGTGAAAAAAATTCTAATTGTTTTAATTAAACCCTTTACATCCTACTGTAATGTTTGTTTTGGATTCTTTTTCTCACAGTTCTTATGTTTCAGGCTTACCTAGTTACTCACTATTTTAATTAAATGGTTTGGGAAATTATGGTGGGAAGACTAGTTACTTATTCATGGGTTTAGCAATTTGTTTCATGTTTTTCTCTTAATATCTATGTTTCATTTCTATTCTTTTATATTCTTGTTTTATCCTATTACTATTTTGTATATACTGATTTGTGGCGCTTCAGTGGTCCCCTGGTCTATAAAAGGGCCTTGGGTAATCCCCTTTAATGCATCACTTATTATACACTCACCATTTAAACATATTTTTTAAATATAATACATTTATTATTATTTTTATAAGTACTATAATTCTAATCTAAATTCTATATAAATATCTAAGGTTGCAATAAGTCTATTAGTAATAGCAGTGTTTGCCACACAGAAATAGTAATACTTATTTTCAATAAATACATTATAATTTAATAAGACTCACTGTTGTGTCAAACCCAAGGAATTTTCATTGCCTTATTTTTCTAAAATAATTATTTTTATTTAACTTTTCATTTCCCTCAACCTTTTTCCTATTTTTCCTCCTCCTTCTCTCTATTTTCTCCATCTTCTTTTCCTTCTTCTAGAAGACCGGCTTACATACAGAGTTCTGAGTAAAAAGATATACATATATAATGAAATGTGCAGAGTGAGACCTACAAATAATAACTGCTATAGTTATTACAAATATATAGGACAATTACACTTATATAAACCTTTAAATTGGGGCAAGGTTTGAATCCCTGTCATGGCAAAAAACGTTAGTCAAATGCCTTTGATGTTCTTTGTTTGTCGTTTTTTCAAAATATTTCTATAGGTGTTGGAGATGATGGTTCTTTGGATGCCAGCTTCAAGATAACTATGGTTCAACAACTATTCAGAAAGGCCCTCAGTAGTCAAGTGGTTCTTTAGGTCTAGAAAATTTTATGGTAGTCCAACAGCAATGAAAGGTGAGGAAAACTCAAGATTTCAAAAGAGATACATATTGTTTATCTTTATATTTTAATACTCAATGGAAAGGTGAAAAATTATTAACATTATTACTTTAAAAGCTTAGAAGTACACAGATGTCAATACTAAGGTAGTAACAGTAGTAATAGATGTGATTGTGTATATATAATAAATTTGTAAAATAAGAATGGAATGAATGAAAACAGCCAGATTGAGAGGTGTTATATAGGCAAAAAGGAGAGAAACAACAGAATCAAAAATTCTATATACAAGAGTATCAGAGAAAGAACAATTCCACAATTAGACATTTCAAATATTAAATTTGTTCTATAAAGAATGTACCCATATTCTGTATTAAACTGTATATGTCCATTATATTTGATTTTGTTTACTTTTTTTTAAATGTCAAAGTAAAAATAAAAATAAAAATATTTGATTTAATATTTATAATTTTTAGTTTTCTTTTCAGCTGTCATGAGGACACTGTCACAGAATAATTTAAATGAGGAAACAATAGAATTATATCTTTACTTATTTTTACCTATTAATTAGTCAAAATAGTATAAGTAATTTATAAAGTAAGTATAATTCATTAAATAAGAGGTAAAGGTGTATCTCTGCTCTAATAAATAATTAATTATTTACTGGGTAAGTTTAGTAGCCTGGCTGACACGGTCCTTGGAAGGCGCTTGAACAAGTAAATCCTTGACTAATTTAGGCAAATTTAAAGGTGGTAAGTGAATTTTTGGCACCAAACTTGAAATTATAAGTGAAATTAGTGCATAGAATGAGGCCAATGCACCTATAATTAAAGTAGAACACTAAATAAGTGCCTGTTGCCTATTTTAGTGTGTTTCTCCACAGTGGGCATACTATGTGGGGTAATTATTAGTGTGAAAAAGTTAACTTTGCTCAAAATGAAGCTACTCACATTGGAAAAATGCAGGCAGTATGCGGCCAGTACACAGAAGCCATTACTGGCATATAAAAAAACACCAAATTTGAAAAGTGTCATTTTTATGCATTTGAGTAGCCAAATCAATAGCTCTAATTAAGACAAGTTGATCTTTTAAAGCACATTTTTTAATATTATTAAATTTATAGCACCGATAGACATTTTTTAAGTGATTTAAAGTGCATTTTTCATAGTTTTTCACATATAAAACAATGAAAACAACAGCTTTAAGTCCACTTAAAAATTATGTAGCCTTATGTTTAAGGTTCTGAGATTACCCTAGCATATTCCAACTTAATATTAAGTACATAAGACTTATAAAAGTTGGATATATACATGTATATAAGGTGTTGTAATGGCATAGATTGTATTTTATCATAATTTTTGCTTATGTTTACAACTTGTGTACCTTTATTTATTGTTCCCGTGTATACTACATGTGTTTAACATAATTTATAAGTACTTTTTACTCAGTCCTGGGAATATCCAGTCTGACAATATTAGTGTTGACCCCTGATGATTTTACCCTCACTTGCTTTTTTTCTAAATAGCTCCAAACTTTTCTTTGTATACATGTACTTCACTTATAGCTCCTTATAGATTCCTCCTTGTCTATCTCCTTTTTTTCCTTCATCCCCATTTTCTGGGTGAGATTTTATGAAATTTAAAAATTTTTTTAAAAAAAATTGAAATTAAAATTGAAATAAAAGTAGAAAAATAAATGTAAATATACATATACATATATACAAATATACATATTCACACATGAATTGAGAAACAACCCTCCTAACTAAAATCAAATCCATCTTCTTTTTTTTTTCTTTCTTTTTTTCTTCTTTCCTAGTATAAATAAGTCAATCAAGCAAACCCCTTCTATCCAAGATATATATATTATACAGTTTTTTGAATTTTATTATATTTAATTTTTTTACTTCATGTCACCTCACCTCATCTACCTTAATTCAATTCTATCAATCGCTCTCTCCAAAAAAAAAAAAAAAAAAAAAAAAAAAAAAAAATCTTCTACACTTACTAAACATCTACATACATCTTTATATATTAAAAAATTCTATTTTTTTTAAAAGAAAACAATAATAAAAATCATTCTATATCAATCCACCAAACAAATCTTCTTGTTGCTGTTGCTGTTGATTAGTAGTATGACTACCCATTCCACTTCCACTTGAAAACTGTTCACCTTGTTGCATCCCAAACCCAACATCCATATTTCCCATATGTGCAGTATTTCCTGAGACTCCACCACCGCTAATCCCAACGGTATCAAACAATCCCAGCAAGTCATCTAACGGATTAGTCATCGCCATTGACCCGCCACCTAACCCACCGGAAATCACACTGGGTACACCGGTAGGAGAAGTAGCTAAATTTCCCAAACCATTGAACCCTTTCGAACCCCTATCTCCACTACCATTACCACCACCACCAATTCCCATATCTTCATCACCATCTCCGAAATCCAACAAATTCTCTGCGTTTTGACCCTGAACCACCGTGGCTATCGCCCGTTCTCGAGAAAGGTCGTCCTCACGTCTTGAGATTATAAAAGTATCAATATAAAAATCGATTTTTTTTAGAGAGGAAAATAAAAATAAAAAAAGAAGAAGAAGACATGTGCGTGCACGGAATTTTCACAAAATAGACTTACTCATTTGTTTTCCTTTGAACCTCATCTGCTCCCAGTCGACCGCGACCAATAAATGTTTCGGCCGGTTTATGATAAACACTTGCCAAGGTAGAAATTTCATCGATTAATTGCTCGAGAAGGGCAGGCGAAACAGATGTAGATTGAAGAGAAATGGTCGGTCGACTAGCTAAAACAACAGTCTGATGCAAAAGAAGGAGAGACAGACAGGAAACAATGACCAGGATATTCACCCTATGCATATACTAACTATAAAAGCCTAATGTCTAACCTTTGTAGCTTCAGGGTCAGTTGAAAGTAGCCTCCAATAAATATATGCTCTATCTCGAATATCTGGACTATCGCAAGTCTTAGTTGCTAAAGATAAAACTCGTTGAACCAAGGTTTGAGAACCATCCGGCTTTTTCAAAAAGAGTTTAACAATCGCTGTTAAAGTTTGAAGCTGGACCTTTAGAATTTTTTTTATTTTACAAAACGCAAATAGAAGATAGATAGATAAATCATCAACTAAATGATTATTAACTAAATGAATAAAATAATGAAAACTAACTGGAAATGGATCATCGGTGAATGTGTCAAGAAAAGTAGCGAGGATTTCATCTGCATTATCAATTTTTTCCGCATAATCACCTAAAATCCATATCAGTGATGCTTTACTTTCAGGTTCATCTAAATCTTCCAAATTTGAACACAAGGTTGGAATAATAGCTTCGTAATGAGAAGGATATTTTCTGAAGATGTCCTATTCGGCATGGAATTTAATAATAATAATAATAATAATAATAATAAGACGGTCAAAAAAATGTTGACGTCAGAAACTTGGTCAAGAAAGAAAAAAAATAAAAAATGAATAAAAGCATGTTCATTCTTTTATTTTTTATTTTACCTTGATGACAATGATAGCTTCTTGTACAACATAAGTTACACGAGTGCCAATGAGATCTAATAATACGTTTACACAGCGCTCCGCTGCTTCTTCAATTTTGATAGCACACTGTCCAATCGCTCTTACAGCCTTTCGAACAAATTCCACGTCTACTTCAGAAGCATACCTAAGAACCCCAAATAGAGAGAGAATAGATCGAGAAGCCATCAGGATCAAGAAAAATCTATATCAAACTCCAAGCTCAACTCTTTCAGTTCACTGAGTAAAGTGTCTACAGTTTTTTCAGCCACCAGTTTGACCATGATGTCCAATTTTTCAACTTTAACGTAAGGAGGATCATTATATTTGCAAAAGAAAACCCGAATCTCATTTTGAAGGACATCGGGCTTGCGTTGTAAAATCAAATTGATATTCCTTAAAGCAACCCACTGGACTTCTGGAGCTGATGAAACCAAGGTAACTAAAATGAATCATTCAAAAAAAAGAAAAGAAAAAAAAAAAAAGAAAAAAAAAAAAAAAAAAAAAAGAGATAAATAATGGATAGAATATATAAAAGTGGGAAAAGTGACATAGACATACCAAGAGGTGGAGCCATCTTTTTCATAATCTGTTTTACAAACTCATCACGCTTGACGTCCCGAACATGGATCATGATGACCTGTAGGATACAACATCATCAAGATATAAAAGAGTGAAGAATTGAATGAATGATACAGTGTGATCGAACCCAAAAATTGAAAAACAAAAATAAAAAAAACGTCAAGGTACCTTAATAGCCGCCAGAACGACGCTAGCATTAGCATGTTGGAATTGGGGTACGACTCTTTCACAAATCTGTTCAGCATCTTTCGAATCAGTTGAGCGATATTTAGCAATCGCACCCAGCAATGCGATCCGCCCCCATTCAGTACATTCACCCAAGGCGACCAACAGTTTAGATACGACGCCGGAATCGAGATCGAAGATGGAGGGTTCCGTGGAAGAAGAGCCACCATGATGAGCCAAAGCAGCAGATTCATGTATTTCCATCAAAGCCGTGACAGCGTTGGCAACGACCTGAAATCGAGTGTTAGGTATATTATATTATATAAGGATGTAGATGAGGAGAGAAAGAGAAGACTCCTGACCATGGGATTACTATCAGCCACCATTTCTTTCAACTGATCTACAAAGCCATTTTCGAGAGCCAAACTGGGTTTAAGATCATACAGTTTAGCGACGCCGATGGCAGCAGTCTTACGAACATAAGGATTATCATCCTCGAGACATTTCCTCAGCGGATCACAAACATAATCCAAGATCTTATCAGCTCGAAGACAGCCCATTGTTCGGATAGCCAAAGCACGAATGAGAGGATTAGGATCTTCGGTATCCTAACAGGGTGAGAACAAGGCGAGAGAGAGAGAGGATATCAAGGGCTTAAAATGAGGATAAGGAAGTGATATTGAAGAGGATGAGAGCATTACTTTGACAAAGGTATTCTAAAGAAAAGAAAAGAAGATCAATAGGTGATGAATGAAAAAAGAAGTGATAAAACTGACGACAGCTAAGATGACCTTGATAAAATGCAAAGAAAAAGAAGAAAATGAGTATAACAAAATCAATATAAATGTTAGCTGGAGAAAGAAAGACCCACCAAATCTGGATGAGACTTGGCATAGTTCATCAAATAAAGATAAACCAATTTCTTCTGTTCCAAATCATCACTCTGCATGTTTTTCAAAACATCAGGAAAGAGACCGCTGACGTCCTAAAGAAGAGGTTAATATAAATCAATCAATAAAATAAAATAAAATAAAATAAAATAAAATAAAATAAAATAAAATAAAATAAAATAAAATAAAATAAAATAAAATAAAATAAAATAAAATAAAATAAAATAAACTAAACTAAACTAAAATAAAATAAAATAAACTAAACTAAACTAAAATAAACTAAAGTAAAGTAAAGTAAAATAAAATAAAATAAAATAAAATAAAATAAAATAAAATAAAATAAAATAAAATAAACTAAACTAAAATAAAATAAACTAAACTAAACTAAAATAAACTAAAGTAAAGTAAAGTAAAATAAATTAAATTAAAATAAAATAAACTAAACTAAACTAAAATAAAATAAAATAAATTAAATTAAATTAATCTAAAATAAAATAAAATAAAATAAAATAAAATAAAATAAAATAAAATGAAATAAAATAAAATGAAATAAAATAAAATAAGATAAAATAAATAAATAAACACCTTTCCAACTGTCATATTAGCAATAACTCTCTTGATTGCATCCTTCCTCTGCTCAGCATACTGAGAATTGAGACCCGCCCTAAGTTCATAATTTTCGCCTACACCAAGAAATGAAAAAAATATCAAAAAAGAAAGAAAGGATCATCAATTGAGTTTTATATATATATATTTGTGAGTGAGTGAGTGAATGAGACCTTTGCGCGATCCCGCAAACACGCGCGCCTTTGAACTCATTTTTATATCTTTTGGCTGCTGTTTTTTTTTTTTGGGTGACGCCGGGCGAAATGAAAATAATCAATTTTTAATTTGAGTGAGCCGGTTGAGCTCAAAATGCATAATCGACCGTCCCACACGTTGCATACTCATCCATAATGGATTTTCAGTTGCATGCACCAGAGTGGAAGGGGAAGTGGCTGCAAATAAGCCATCTGCAATTAGGGGAGGTCACTTAGGGTGATCCACAAGGGGAGAGACTCTAACTGTCAGCCAGGCTACTAAGCTTACCCAGTAAATAGTTAATTATCTACTAGTGTAGAGATATGCCTTTACCTCTCACTTTATTAGTTATACTTACTTTATAAATTACTTATAATATTTTAACAAATTAATAAGTAAAATTAAGTAGATATGTAATGAATATGTTCCCTCAAGTTTTATTCCTTGAAAGTGTCCTCATGACAGCTGAAAGGTAGACTAAAATATAAAAATACTAAATATTAAAATCAAATAATTTTATTTTACATTGAAATATACAGAAAAACTATATAAATCCAATAATTATAATTAAATTTGACATATACAGATAAATACTGTATATGAGAACATTCTTTATAGAAAAAAATTTAATATTGGAAATTTCTATTCTGTGGAATGGTTCTCTCTGAGATACTCTTGCATGTAGACTTGTGGTTCTGTATTTTCTCTCTTTTTTTGCCTATATAAGGCCTCTCAAACTCTCTGTTTTATTTCATTCCATACTTACTTTAAAAATTTATTATATATACAAACCACATCTATTCCTACTGTTACTGACTTATTATTTACATCTGTGTACTTCTAAGCTTTTTTTAGTAATAATAATAATAATAACTTTTTTACCTTTTAATTGAGTATTAAAATATGAAGATAAAAAAATACGTACCCTTTTTGAGATCTTGAGTTTCTTTACCTTTCATTGCCACTGGATTTCCGTAAAATTTTCTAGACCAAAAGCACCCCTTGACACTAACAGCCAGTTTGTTGAATAAAAAAACATGTTCATCTGAGAATCATTAGAGAGTTATTCCTGCCAATGTTTGCTTTTTTTTCCCTCTTTAATAGCTTTTCTTGTCATTTAATACGGTCTCTTGATGGTTTTGTCAAGCCTCTAGTTTTCTTGATCTTAAAAAATTTGTCTTTAAGTCCAATATTCAGGAGTTTCAATGGATTTAAGGTAGCTTATTTTTCTCCACCATTGATTTGATTTAGAGGTGTATCTTTAAAGAGTGGAGAAAACGATTCCATTCGTTCTCATGAGGTGTGAAGTGAGCTGCTCTATTGATATGATCTTCAATATGAAATTGTGTAGTGCAGAACAAAGAAGAGGGTAAAATGAAATAAGATGGAAAGATAAATGGGAAAACAGAGAAAACTTATCTACCACCCCTTCCAGTTCCAAAAAAAAAAAAAAAAAAAAAAAATAGGAGAAACCTCGAGAGGGGGTGGGGGGGGACAAGAACAAAAAAAAAAAAAATAATGATATAATAACCAAAAAATGATCAGAGAAAAAAAAAAAAAAAAAAAAAAAATATATGCAAATGTACAATCAATCACTAATAATGGGGAACCTTAGAATTTTTAGAACATAGGTGCACCAAATTTTTTAAATTAAATTTATGAGATTAATAGTTTTTGGCTAAATTGGCAAGACATTGTGCTTCAGGCTCTTAGAGGTTAGAGAGAGTAGCTCCAGACCACTTTAAAGATGATGAAGATTAGAACCAATAGATAGAGAAAGCAAAGAAAAGCTGGAATAAAAGAAAGGTAATCCATTTAGTATGGAAAGAAGAAGAAGTTAAGAAGAAGAATTCGATGCTAATATCACTAGGAGGGAAGTCTAGTAAAAATCCAGCTCCATGCATGTGATTTCAGGGTCAAGAGAGGGATGGGAAAACAAGCTAGTGTGCAAAAGGGTGGAGTAAATATAGATACAACAACAGGTAGAGAGTGATGATGATGTGATGAGGTTCCATCCTAAAGAGGAAAAGGGTAGTGAGGTCATGGGATTTTAGTAGGACTTTTGAAGAAGTAAACACTTTAAATTAGAAATAGAAGGATCATTAATGAGGGAATGGTGAGTAGTATAGGAATAGTGACTATTGAGCTGTAAAAAAAGAAAGATGTGGAGCAGCCAAAGAAGAAGTGTGAGAGGTTATTTTCATAATTAGAAAGTATTAAAAAGGGGGTACCAGGGATCATGCAGGAGATGAGTAAAATTCATAGCTCAAATCTAAGATCTCACCTTCAATTTGAGTAAGAAACTCTTCATACAAACATGGTTTAGGGAGTGAGAGTTTTTCAGAATTAACACATAAAAAGTAAATGGGTTTGATGTACTTATGAAAAGGTGCAACTTTTTGTGTTGTGAATACCTGAAAAGTTGGTGTATCTGTTAGGAAATACCCATTAATAAGAAACGTGCCTTTTGTCATAACATCAGTGGCAAATAAAATCCCAATGGAATAAGGCTTCTACTCTTCAGACCCATCTATGAAGAACAAAAAATGTTAGAGTAGTTTATCAAATTAGTAGCCTCAGCTTTATCTGTAAAGTGTAGAAGTAAAGATGAATGCATTTTCCCAACCCTTCCTTCCTTATTACAAATCCAAGCCTTCCAGTGTAATAATTTAAGAGAGGAGGGTGTTTTCCTTCTTCAACCCCATTATGGTGGTACTGTTGGTCTGGCTCAAAATTTTTCAGAATTCCATGTAAAATTTCAGAAAAATTACAAGGGAGGGAAGGATGACACCACAATTAAAGGTTGTTTTCTTATTGAGTTAAAAAACATCTTTTTCTGAAAAAAGGGTGATGATCTTGATGTTCCTTAAGTGGTGTTTGATGACTGTCAGTGTATGCTAGTATTTAAGTATGATTTAATAGTAAATATTGGTGTTCCTACCACTTAATATTTAATGATTTATGGATTAAACCTCAGGGAAAGACTATTAAAACAGTTATTCTCAATTGTTAGCTCACAATATTTGGATTGGTGTGGACTAGTGGTAGAAAATAGACTAATAAAATATAGTTATGGCTAAAATAAAGATCATATCAATTTATAAGGGCTTTTAAATATATTTTTTATTCTAATAACTGTTAAATAATGTATATTTGATGTGTAGTAAGTAAGTGACGTCTAATAACCCATCAAATCCTCCCTTACTTATACTAAAATCCACTGGGGTACACAGACCTTCAATCCAGATAATGTCACTTCTATCCCCAACATTTACAGCACTGTGAGGGCTCATCAACTCCCCATAGAATCTACTTCAAGAAGTTTCAACACCCAGACCTCCAGTAAGGGCCCTCCATAATAATTAATGATATCATACACCCATACTGTCAAAGCGCACTTTTGATCTAGAAGATTTTTCCAAAAGTCCAATGGCATTGGAGGTAAATGTTACTCAAGAATTCAAAATTTTAGTACTTATTTAATACTTTATAATTTATTACTCAATAAAAAGGTAAATAGTTATTATTATTATTATTACTTTGAAATTATAGAGATACTTAATTGTAAATACTAAGAGTGGTAATTTTAGTAATAGATTTATTGTGGATATAACAATTGATTTTAAAAAAAGAATGGGATGAAAGTAAAACAGACAGATTGAGAGGCCTTATATAAGCAAAAGAGAGATAAAATATGGAACCACAAGTCTACATACATGAGTGTCACAGGGAGAACAATCACACAATAGAAATTTCTAATTTAAAATTGTTCTAAGAAAAGTGTTATTACATACAGTATTTATCTGTATATTTCATCTTAATTAAAAGTATTTGATTTACTTAGCTTTTTCTGTATATGTCAGTGTAAAAAAATAATTTGATTTTGATATTTAAGTATTATTATAATTTAGTTTACTTTTCAGCTGTCATGAGGACACTGTCAAGGAATAAAAAATGAAGGAACATTATAATTAAATCTTCACTTAATTTTACTTATTAATTAGTTAAAATATTATAAGTAAATAATAAAGTAAGTATAAATAATAAAATGAGAAATAAAGGCCTAGTTCTACTCTAGTAAATAATTAATAATTTACTGGGTAAGTCTAGTAGCCTGGCTGACACTAACTCACTCCAAAAAAACAATAAAAGAAAAGCTATGATTTTTTCTTTTTATATTTATTTAGTAGATCAGGAAGTTTAGATATCTCTTTCCCAGGTATACAAGAATCATATTCAGAAGATATATTCCTTAATCTCAATATGTATTCAGTAACTTTTTCAGCAGTTATAATTCTGTCATTTAGAATCTTATCATTTTCTTCTGCCTCAGTTATTTTTTTAAGAGTGTCAAGGTGCGCTTTTGGTCTAGAAGATTCGGTATGAAGTTTTATGAGGATTGTAAGGGTTAAAATGATTTCTCAACAATTTGGTACGTATTTCTCAATCAAAGATGATTTTACTCAATGATAAGAGGTAAATTTATAATATCAATATAAGAAATAGATTAGAATTATGTCCTTGTAAATACTAAAGATATAAAATATAAGAGATAAGTGTTGTATTGTAGTTGTGGTAATAAAGTAAGGTAATAATGGAATGATTAAAAAACAACAAAAAGAGAGGCCTTATATAGGCAAAGGAGGGACAAGGAACAGCAATCAAATTATGAAAATAGTAGTATGAGAGAGAGAAAAAGAATATTCCAGAAGGAGTATTTTCAAATAATAAAGTTGTTCTAAAAAGAAGGCGTCAAAAAGATGTATTTACAGAGTATGTCAGAAATACATCAATTTATTTAATATTTACTGTAGAAGTCAATTCTAAATAAGAAATTTGAATTTTTTGTATATATTTAATATTATTTGAATATTAAAATCTTATTTTAATTTTAAAATCTATTTTTTAATATAAATTTTTATTTCTTCCAACCTGTCAAATGAGCATGGTGTTAGAGAAAAAATATAAGGGACAATTTTATATTTAATTTTAATTATTTATTTCATTTTATCATTCTGTAATTAGTTAATTTATTATAAGTAATTTTAATGTAACTAATTAATTAAATAATTAAAATGATAAGGTGCGGCTTCATCCAGTAAATAATTAATTATTTCACAGGGTAAGTCTAGTAGCCTGGCTGACACTCCCTCACTCTAAAAAAAAATTCTATGATTTTTTCTTTTGATACTTTTTTAGTAGAGTAGGGAGATTAGATGTCTCCTTTCCAGGTATCCAAGAATCATATTTGGATGATTTATTCTTGAATCTCAATAAGTATTCTGTACCTTTTTCAGCAGTGACTATTCTGTCATTTAGAATTTTTTCAATTTCTGCTGTTTCAGTGATTTCATTTGGGGTTTTCTTTGGTCTACCCCTCCTTTTTGGAAATAAATCACTATTGGATGTGCAAGGTTTCAAAAGAGATATTGGAAAAACAGGATGTTTTCTGTCATATGGGGAATACAGAATAACTTCAACTGCATTATCTCCAATCATTCTTCTGACAACAAATGGACCAACAAATGAATCTTTCAATTTGTTATTACCTTGTAAGTTGAAGTAGACTGTAGAAATCAACACTTCATCACCCTTTTTAAAAGTGTATTCTTTATGGGATTTGTCACATCTTTTCTTCTCATATTCAAATGATTTTTCAATACATTTTTGAGCATGATTTCTACATAGTTGTTGCATTTGAAGAAAAGATTTTACACCAGGATGTATATCCAATTTAGGTATTTTTTTATTAAGAATTTGGGCAGGAGTATTAGGAACATATCCAAGCCAGAGCTCAAAAGGCTTTCTTTGAGTAACATATTGAACAGTGCTATTATAAGCAAATTCCAAACCAGGATGTAGGGCTACTCAATCATGAGTGAACCTGTCATTGTCTTTATACTCAAGGCCAAAGGCACAATACCTTCTTAATATGTCCTCTAAAGTCTGAATATCCTCTCAGCTAATCCATAAGCTTGAGGGTGATGGGAAATGGAAAGCTTCAGATCACAACCACAAACATCCATCATAGACATCCAAAATTCAGAAGTAAATTTGGGATCTGTGTCAGAGACTATGGCCTTTGGAAAACCATCAGTATTAAAAGTATGAGACCACCACAAGAAGGCTAATTCCATTATGGAAACATTTTTGTGAGAAGGAATGAATTTACACATTTTTGTAAATCTGTCCACAATAACCCGGCAAGAGTTACAACTGTCTTTCTCAGAAATGGGTAGTCCTGTTACAAATTACAAGTTTATAATTTGCCATGGTGAATCAGGAGATTCAATATTTTGCATCAATCCAATTTTCTTCAGAGTTAATCTGTTTAATTTCTGGAAAGAATCACAGGATTCAACATATAGTTTGGTTTCTTCAGACATATTAGCCCACCAAGCCGTGTTCTTAATTCTAATAAATGTTTTATTAAGAACAAAAGTCCTGCCAATATTTCATCATGACAAATTTTCAAAATTATTTTTTTAATAGAAGGAGGAATAAAAATAACATTACTCAAATTTCTTCTATAATAGAGATAGCCTTAATCAATTGAAAATTTAGCTTTTTCAAAAGGATTTTGGTACTTTGGTGGAATGTTTTTAACTAACTCATGTATTGAAGCAATCTTTGAATCATTTAATATAGTACACAGCTTTTTCAAGTCAGTGTCTTTATCATATGAATCCAGAATAAGCTGTAAAAGCTCTACCTCAATATCAACAACATATATCCCATGTATGTGAGCTATTTCATGCTCAGGAACATATTCAGGATTTTATTCATCATTTGGAAAGGGTAACCTTGATAAAATATCCACATTTGAGTATACAATACCAGCCCTATGAATTATTTTCATCCTTCCTCTGTATTCAGGAACAACCAACTACCCTCAGAATATGTGTCTGTTAGTTGTTTTTAAGTTTAAGAGGGATTTCACTGCACTTCAGTCAGGACAAATTCAAATTGCTGGTCATACAGATAATAATTAATTCTTTCAGAGCCCACACAACTGCCAAACCCTCACTTTGAGTGGCGCCATATTTCAATTCACTATTTCTCAAGGTTCTTGAAATATAACAAATTACTACGACTGATAATTTGTCATTCATAACTTTTTTTTGGTGGAGAGCAGCACCAAGTCCAATAAAACAGGCATCAATATATAAAACCAATGGTTTATTAAAGTCAGGAAAAGAAAGAATTGGAGCTTACATCAAATCTTTTTTCATGGTTTCAAAATCTCTTTTTCGTTCACTGTTTGCGACAAAAGCAACATCCTTCCTAGTTAATTGGGTTAGTGGTAATGCTATGACCTGATAATTTTTTATATATTTTCTATAGTATCCACACATTCCCAAAAAACTTTGGCGCTCTCTTACTGTAGTAGGAGCTTTTACCTGTTTTATGGCTGCTAATTTGTTCTTGTCAACACTTATCTGTAACCCTGAGACAACATAACCAAGCACTTTCAAAGAATGAAATCCAAATTTCCATTTTTTCAAATCAAGTTTCATATTTATCTCATTTATTTTATTGAACAATTTACATAGGTGGTTAAGGTTGTCCTCAAATGTTTTGGAGAATATGATGATATCATCAATGTAAAAAATTAACCATCCTTAAATTATTTCTTGATGGAATGTGTTATCCATTTCATTTTGAAAAACTGAAGTGTCATTTTTGAGGCCAAAATGCATCCTGATATATTTATAAATACCCATATGAGTGGCAATCATTAGAAAATTCTGTGAATTATTCTTAACATGTAACTGATGATATCCTTTATTACCATCTAGAAAGCTGATATATTTAGCACCTTGAAAGGTAGCATGTATAGAGCCAATTCTTGGTAAAGATAGATATCATCTAAAGTATAAGTATCATATGCTCTATAATCACCGCATTACCTAGCTTTGTCTTTCTCATAAGAATTTAAGAGATGTGAGATAACACAATGCTTAGGTGTTTCAACTACTTTTTCCATTATATTTATTTTTAAAAGGGTAGAGATATTGTCTTCAATATCTTTTCTCCTTGTACTGAAAGCAGGATAAGGCTTCTTCTTTTAACTAGGTGATATTTTAGTTAATGGGAAAGATAATGAAATTTTCATCTCTTCTTTTACCAATCCTACTTAATGTGACTCATGAGCAAAGGCCATAGTAAATGATTTTATCAACTGGATGTCAAAATCTGATTCCTCACCCTAAAGTTGTTCTCTAAAATAGGCCATGTCAATTTCAGACAGGAGAGCAGAGATTTCTTTTGTAGATCTTCCTTTATATTGAAACACAGAATTACATGTGTTCAATACTGGTGTTATTAATTTTCTTGGGTAAGGAAATTTTAAATTTTCTCTTCACCTTCAACCTCATTGTGAAGCATTGGTTTGAAGGGTCAAGTTTAATACCAAATTTGGTTAATATTTCATTTTCCACAATGAACCAATTGCTTAAGTTATTATTTTTCATAACTAAAAAGTCACACATAGCTCTTACAAAGCCATGGTAATATTTGAAAAATAATGTAACTTTGTATTTACCAATGGGGGAAAAAACAGAGTCATAACCCCTCAAATTTTCAGAAGTGACAATATAAGTTTTGATTTATAATCCTGATCAACTGAAGAAAGTGATTTTTCAGATACAACACTTCCTCCAGCTCTAGAATCCAAAACAACCTTAATGTTTTTTCCATTAATCAAGACAGGTGCCTTGAGAGGGGTAATAATATTTGAGGTGTCCTCAAGATTTCTTATGATATCAGCATCATCAACTGTGTATAAATCATTTTCATCAATGTCAATATTATTTAAATATTGAATAAATTCTTCCAGAATCATTATTCCCTGGTGTGATTCATAAGAAATATTGCTGGCAAAATCACTTGAAGTATCATCCAGTGCAACTGTGTCACCTGCATGCTCCTCTGTTTTTTCAACAAGGTTTATTTTCTTTTCACAAACATGGCCTTTCTTCCAAGGCTTGCTGCATTTAAAGCAAGTGCATGTCTCATATTTTTTAGGTGCAACAGGAGCAGAAGGTTTATAAACATTTTGTGGAAGTTTTTCTTGGTATTTGGAGGGTTTCTCCACTGAAGTTCTATGGAAGAACTTCCTGGATTCATACATGTTATTCAAAAGGACTTCATAACAAGTATTAATAAAAGAAGAAGTCTCACCACACAATAGGGGGGCCGGACTTGCTAGCAAGTCTGCAACCTTGGATCCAGACTCACCACAGATTGAACACAAATTGAGCTATTGATAAAGGAACCATACAATCAGGGATGAACAGAACTCAGAAGAACAGTTTTAGGTGGGTGTTCAAGTAGAGTTCAGTATGGGTTCAGTATGAGTTCAGTCTGAGTTCCATCTGAGTTCAGGTTGAGGACTTTCTAGCAAGTCCACCCCCTATATTGTGTAGTGTCTCCCTTGAGAAATTAGTTCTAGAAACAATTAAATCTATCAAAGACATTGGAAATTTATAAAGGATCCTGTTTTTCCATAGTACACAATCCATGTTTTTATCCATTGCTCTCATGATTTTAACTAGTTTCATCAGCAATTAAATAGGCTTTTCTGTAGAGGATGAGCTATATCTAGATTCCTCATATTGGCTTTGTTGGGCCAACCTAAAGTTTGAACAACCAAATTGTGCTTTAATTACTTTTTACCAATCCTCCAAAGAGTAATTATTATTTTCCAAAAGGACAGCTTCATACCACATCAGGGAAACATTGGAAGATAAAGAAATTAATTTACACACAATTTCTTCATCTGGTAGTTTAAATGAATTCTTAAGATTATCAATTCTGCATATTAATTGCTGCCAATGAGAAGAAGAGTCACTATCAAATGTTGGATATTGGTCAAGTTTAGGCCAATTTTTCTGATGTGAAGTAATTTACTTGTGTCTTACTTGTTTCTGTGTAAGATGAAGCTTCAATTTTTCCAATTGAGCAGTAATCTCATTATTTAACCCATTTGTAGATGAACAGGGTGCATCATCAATTGTTTATGGAAACTCAGAAATATCTACAGGTTTCTCTTGTACTAATTCTTCTTTAGAGGAAATTGGATGAGGTATATTTGGAGTATCCTGCGAAATAGTTTCTTTCAGAGGAGTGACAGAGTATTTTTGGTCAAATAGCAATGAGTTCAATTGTTCTTCAATATTGGTTAACCTAGTATTCACCCTTGGAATACTAGTTAATGTCTCATTGATAGTTGAAAAATATAATTGGTTCTTATGTTGTGGAGATGAATAATGAACATTTTGTTTTTTAAATTTTGATTTATGACCTTCTAGTTCTTGGCAACAGATACACATAGTCTCTTGAAATTTGGATAGATCATTTTTAATATTTTTCCACAAAGAAAATTTCTTTTCATACTTTACTTTGTACCTAAACAATTCATCAGAAACCCTATTAAACTCACTCTTCAATTCCTGGTAACTTTGCTCAGTAAACAAGCTATTAAAGTTTTGTGTCAATTTTAGTTTGTTCATTATCTGATTTTTATTGGTGATAATGTCTCTCAAATATTTGTTATCAGTATTCTCTACATCAGAGACATCTCTCAGGATAGAGACAGATTAATTTTCAAGAGTCTCATATACTTCAGGATCAATAAATTTATCTATAATAGCCATATCTGGATTTAACATTGAGGAAGCAATTAAAAATAAAGGAGTATTAAAATGAGTAGAAAATTGATTAATTTGTTAGCTAGAACCAGCTTATACTGGTCTCAAAGTGTCATCTCCCATTCTATAGTTACCTGAAAGAACCATATCAGTTACAAGAAAAGGAGCTTGATATTCAATGGAGGACTTTACCATGGTTTTGGAAAAACTTGGATGTGGTTATTTCTCCTTCTTCTTCCTTCTTGGTAAGGATTAGGAGGGGTTGGATTGAATTTTTGGGGCCTGTAGGGACCTGCTTTAGGATCTTGTTGCATTTTCCAGGCTTGAAGTGTGTCCCATTGAGTGTTCATCCAGTCGCACCGCCATTTTGACACTTCCACCTTTTCTTGTTGCTGAGGAGCCAACTGTGGAGGGGGATTTTCTATTTGTGGATTTTTCATCCTCTCTAGAAGAAAATTCTCTATGATTTTTATTTTTTCTTCTAATACGTCTACCTTTACATTTAGTCTGAGTTTCTCCATTTTCAACTGCTTAATTTGAGTTGAAAGGTTGTTCACCTGCTTCTGTTACTGAATTTTATTTTATTTTGAAGCCTTTTGGAAGTTCTTCTGCGGGGAGAACTTGGGGCTTGAAATACTGGGGAGTTTTTTCTTTTTTGATCTCCACCTTCTGTATTTCTACATTCTTTTTGGTTCAATAATTGATTAATTTGAGAAAATTTGCTAGTCAAAGGAGAGCTTACAGAATTTTCATCACAATAAATTAGATTTAGATTCTCTTTATGGGTGGTAGAGACATTTAATAAGCCATTATTTGTATAACTTGAGCTGAAAGAAAAATATATTAATATTTTGTCAGTGATTATTCTTCCTTCTTAGAAAAATGAGAGATAAAAATATTAAAATTTATTATCAATTACCAGGAATAATATTCAACTGAAATAACAAAATAATAAATTAATTATCAGGACAAATAGTCAACTGAAATAATTAATTAATATAATTTTTAATCAACTAATTAATTAATATACTGTTATTTTACCAGGACTAAGATTCAACTGAATAATGAAATAATATATTAATTATCAGGACAAAGATTCAGCTGAAATAATTAATTAATATAGTTTTTTAATCAAACAATTAATTAATATATTGTTATTTTTTTATTTTCAGGACAAAAAGTCAACTGAAATAATAATAAAAAATATCAATTATCAGAACAATTAGTCAACTGAAATAATTAATCAATATAAATTTTTTAATCAAATAATTAAAATTATATTAATTCTTGCACTAAGGACAATTTGTGCTCTATCTTTGTCTACTAGGAAAAAAAAATTTATATGCTGGACACCTCCCCCTGAAATTCAAACAAGTCAATGCCAATGAAAGAGTGTAGAGTAATTAAATATTTTATTTTGTGGTGCTCCAAAGATGCATAGGCCTTTGGAGTGTGTGTTTGGGGGTATTTGGTATGTAGGGCTTAGTTGGGGTAATGGTGCTTAGTATTGGTGTTTTGTTATTATTTAGGTGTTTAGTTGTTTTTTGTAGGCTTAAGTTAGTGTCACTTATTATGTCTCAGCTTATTGCCCTTTCTTTTCTCATCATTTTGGTGTGTGTTATGTGTGATCAGCTATTTTCTATAAGTAGTTGTGTTGTTTTGTGGTTTTAGAGGTTGTTTGGTTGTTTTTGGACGTTTGCAGGCCTAGAAGCCACTTCCTGCCTACAGGCAGCCTGCCCTCCTTAATGCAGCCTTTCCTAAGACAGGAGGCTTACCCGCCTGCAAGTGGGGAAGTCTCTAGAGACTATTTTATGCATGTAGGTAGCTATTAGAGCTGGATTGAGCTGGGTATCTAGTTAGGGGGTCGGTGTGTGATTAGTTTTAAAGTAAATTATAAGAGATCATCCAACATCTAGAATATCTGGATCTCTGGCTTCACTATTTGTGTTTGTTTGGCTGAGTTGTGAAAAGGTTAGATCTTACTTGACCTCAACTCTTGTCACTGTTTCTCTGGTATAGTCTTAAAAGCTATATCAAGTATTATTGCTGTCTCTGGTGTGGATTTTCAACCTACATCAAGTATCATTTCTTTCTCTGGTGTGGCCATTGGTCTACATTTCAGCTGTTTGATCTGGTAGTCTGTCAGAGTACTACTTTCTTGGCTCATCAAGCAGTCAAGTGTTTTGGAGAGAATATTTATCAAAAAGGACTCAATTTAGCTAGTAATTAAATCTCACTTGTATTTTCTAAAGGGAATGGGGTTTCTCTCTCTACTTTTTTTTCAACTCCCTTGGTCAAGGCCTATAGCTAGTACTATAGGGTTCTCTACATTTCTGGTTCCCAATGTGGGGTTACAGCTTGTTATTCTTTTGGAGTCTCTTTTGGTTTTTGGTTGGATTTTTTTTGGTTATTCTGGTCTGGAAGAGTAGCTTCTGGTTCCACTATCCCTATTGTGACTGTCAGTGGGGAGGGAGGTTCTTCTGCTGTGGTGGTCAGGGTGTGTGTCAGGATCAAAACTTGGGATGGTACCAAGTTTAATGATGAAGATTTCAAGTTTTTTTTTAGATAAGTATAAAACTTCTTCTGGTTTTGATGGTGCTTCCCACTTGGATATGGTGAGGCAAGTTATTTTCTTCATTGGTGAGAGGCCAGTTGAGAAGGAGGTTGTGGCCATGTCTGGCTACAAGAAGAGGGATTAGAAGTTGTTGTGTAGGGAGATGATAGATAGATGGGTTATCAGGTTCACTATGGTGGACCTGAACAAGGTTTTCAGTGAATTTTAATCTTACAAAGCTGTTGGTAACTTATATAATTACAGGAAGTTTCTCCTACAGTTTGATCCTTTGGTGGAATACTTGGTGGAAGTAGAGGTGTTTTCACATGAAAATTCTGCCAAAGATGTCTTTTGGTTGGCTCTGGCCAGGGATGTGAGAATGGATGTCTTAAAGGAGATGTCTAGGAAGGAGATTATGAAGACTCTGGCTAACGGTGACCAGAAGTTACCGTCTTTGGAGAAGGTGAAGGAGGCTGTTGAGTCTTATCTGAAGTTATTGGCTGTGGACTCCTATCAAGAGGGTTGTGGCAAGTATGTTAGCAAAGTCAGTGAGGCTCTGGCTGAAGATGATTATTGTGAAGAGGCATTTTTGAAGTTGAAGAAGGTGGTAGGTGAAGATATTATTCTTCACAAGTTGGATTATGGTATTACTGCTGGTAAGATTTATTTAGCTGTGGACTCAAGTTATATTACTGCTGTTGCTGTTCTGTCTCAGGAAGATAAAGCTGGAAAGGTCAGGCCAGTTAGGTATGAATCTGTGGTGTTTAATGTGGTGGAATATAGGTGTTCTCAGCCAATGTTGGAGCTTTTTGGTGTGGTAAAAATCTTGAAGAAGTTTCAGACGGCTTTTTTGGGGCAGCATTTTGAGCTGAAGGTGGATTCTAAATCTTTGGTGCAGATGATCAATAATCCTGGTCTCACTAATGCTTCTATGAATAGGTTGGTTGCATTTATCCAGAAATTTTCTATTGATTTGGTGCACAAGTCAGGTAAAACTTTCACAATGCCAGATAGATTTTCAAGAAGACCACCAACAGATGAAGATTCTGCTTCTGAAGAGTTTGATGAAGATATTCCAGTAGTCAGGGCTAGCACAAGAGGTTCTGAAGATTTTTCAAACCTCCCCCAAGACGTTAAACTTGCTGAATCTGATCTTGATTCTGGTAATCAAGATGTTTTTGTTGATGAAGAAGGGGCTGTTGTTTGGGATGGCTCAAATTTAGAGAATGGTGTTTTTGTTGGTACACTGTATTCTCTTAAAATTCAGTGGAAGGAGAAGGATGTGCCAAAATTTAAAAACTGGTTTTCTGGATGGAGAGGTCAATTGGATCATGTGTATTCTGGTAATTTTGATGACAGGTTTGTGCCCTTGGATGTCATTTTGTTGGATTTTAAAGATGAGACCTGGGGTCAGTCTGGGTTTTATTTTTTTATGGTGGAATATCTGTTGACCTTAGAGAGGCCAAATAGTTGTGATGATGATACTTGGTTCATTTTCAAGAAGAAGAGTCCTGGATTTTTTGTGTCAGGTAGAAGGTTGATGAGGAGAAGGTATCCAAATCCTTAAGTTGTGGTGACTCAGAAGAAGGGTCAAGAAGTGGTGTTGAAGTCTTTGCATGAATACCTTGGTCATAGAGGCTCTGGAGAGACTTATAGAAGGTTAGTAGACAGATTTCAGTGGCCTGGTATGAATTTGGCTGTTCAATGTTGGGTTCAATATTGTGAAGAGTGTCAAAGAAGGAGTCACTTGAAACCAAAAGAAATTGGTCATGCTACTGATGAATTAACTGCGTTTGGAAGAGTCAGTTTGGATTCTGTCCATATTAATGAGGGAAGGTATAAATATTTGATTGTGGCCAGAGACGATTTACCTGGATGGGTTGAGGCAATGACTCTAGTTAATTTTTCTTCCAAGAATGTGGAAGAATTTTTGAAGGAGTGGATTTATAGGTTTGGTCTGATGAAATTGGTCACTGTTGATAGAGGAAAAGAGTTTGGAGAAGACTTTGAGGAAGCTGTTTCTAGTGTTGGTTCAAAAGTCAGAGTGGCTACTCCTTATTATCCTGAAGCTGAAGGTATTAATCAAAGAGGGAATCAGGTTTTAAAGGATGCTTTGGTCAAGATGTGTGGGGATAATGCTGAAAAGTGGAAGCATTATCTGCCCTTAATTTTGTTTGCTGACAGAATTACTGTCAAGAAGACTACTTGATATTCACCTTATGAGCTTATTTTTGGTCAGAAGACAGTCTTACCAGTAGACTTGGAAGAAATTTATTATTTATGAATTGATTGGGATGAAGTTTGTTCAACTGAATATCTATTATGTGCCAGAATGAAGCAGATTGAATGAATGGAAGAGTTTCATGAAAAAGCCTATGAAAGAATAATGAAGATCAGGAATAAGTCAATTAGGTATTGGGATAAGATATTGGCACACAGGATGAAGAATCCTTTAAAGCCTGGTTGTTTGTTATTGGTGTGTAATAGGAGTTTGGAGAGTCAGTGGGGAAAGATATTCTCTGACAGGTGAAATGGTCCCTATAGAGTCAGATATCAACTCTCAGGTGGATTATATCTGTCAGCCAGGCTGCTAGACTTACACAGTAAAAAAATTAATTATTTACTGGGATGAATCCATGCCATATTTTTTATATTTTTTATTAATTATAATATATTTACATTAAATTTACCTGTAATAAATTAACTAATTACAAAGGGGGAAATTTAGTGAATAATTAAAATTAATATTAAAATTCCCTTATATTTTAATTTTCTAACACTGTGCTCAATGAAAGGTTAAGAGAAATAAAAATTAATATTAAAATAAAAAAATTTAAATTGAAATAAAAATTTATTATTCAAATAAAAAAATATATACAAAAAATTCAAATTACTTATTCAGAATTGACATTTACAGTAAATTTTAAATAAACTAATTTATTTCTGTCATATACAGTAAATACACTTTCTGACAGCTTCTTTTTGGAACAACCTTATTATTTGAAAATATGTTTCTAAGATATTCATTTCTTCTCTCATACTACTGTATTTAAGATTTTAACACCGTGTTTTGTCTGTCCTTTGCCTATATAAAGCCTCCCTTTCAGGTTGTTTTTAATCACTCATTACTTACTTATTTTATCAAAACATTTACTACATTTAAAAATATTTAATACTATTTCTTTTTGTTTTAGTATTTAAAACCACATAATTCTAAATCATTAATTATAATAATATCTATAAATTTTTTACCTCTTTTATTTGAGTAAAGCAAATAAAAGATAAACATACGTACTTTAACTTTGAAATCTTAAAATCCCCCTATCACCGCCATTGGACCTCTGTTAAAAACCTTCTAGACCTTCTAGACCCCTCAACACTTGAGGACTTTTCCAAGTCATTGAGGGCGCATAGATATCTTGAAGCCAGCAACCGAGGGACCATCAACGACAAGGTATCAGTAGGACTAGTAGACGACAAAAGCGACAAACGTCAATCAACCATGTGACTTACTTTTTTTCTGCAACCAGAAATCAAACCACGCTCCAAAATTTAAGTTTATATATTGACAATAGTCATATATATTCGTGGTATTTATTTTATTACAATTTGTGGGTCATTTTGCAACATTTTATTGTCCATGTTTATCTTTTTTACTCAGCACTCTGTAAAGTGGCATTAACTTGCTCATTTTACAGGGGGAGGTGTCTGGCAAATAATTTTTTTTCCTAGTTGACCAGGATAGAAATATATTGTTTTTAGTCCTAGAAGTAATATAAAAAATTAAAATTAATTACATTAAAAATTTCTTTTAATTATTTCAGTAAACTTCGTCCTGATAATTAAAATTTTATATTATTGTTTCAGTTGACAAATTATCCTTGCAGTAAAATAATAATCTTAAAAAACTAATTAAAATTTATATTAAATTATTTCAGTTGACAATAAGTCCTGGTAATTAAATTATTTCAGTTGACTTTAAGTCCTGGTAATTAAAATTATTTTCAGTTGACATTAAGTTCTGGCAATTAAAATTATTTTCAGTTGACATTAACTCCTGGTAATTAACTACTTTAGTTGACTTCTAGTCCTGATAATTTTCAAAATATTACTAATTATTAAATTATTTTATTATTTCAGTTGATTTATTTTAAATCCTGGTTATAAAATTACCTTAAAATTAATAAAATTGTGATTATTATTTCAGTTGAATTTATTTCATGATAAACATTATATTTTAATTATTCAAATTGATTACAAAGTCCTGATAATAACTTATATAATTTTTTTTTGTTATTTTTTCTTTAAATAAAGTAAAAATAATAACTGATTAAATATTTCTTTCTCTCAGTTCAGGTTAATTACAACTATGACTGATCAAGGTGCTTCTGCTGCCTGTGATGAAAAACTTGATTTAATTAATTATGATGAAGCTTCTTCTGTAAGGTCTCCTTTGACTACAAAAATGGCTCAAATTAATCAATTACTTGACCAATAAGGATGTGAAATGCAAGAAATAGAGATAAAAGTGGATAAAACTGCTCTGGACCAAAAGCCTTCTATCAACCCCCCAAGAAGAGCTTCCCAAAGGCTTCAAAATAAAAAAGATGCCCTTGAATCAGCAAGTCAAAAATCTCTCCACTCACATCAACGAGTTGAGGTCAGAAAACCTCAAGCTGAGGTCAAAAACAGACTCTCTAGAAGACAAGGTAAGAAAAGTAGAATCCTTCCTTCAAGCAAAGAGGAGACCTCCTCCTCCTAAAGCCCTTCCACAATTGGCCCCCCAGCATTAAGAAAAGGTGGAAGTCTCAAAGTGGCAGTGGGATCAGCTGAACACCCAGTGTGATTTTATGTCCCAACAACAACAGCAACAAGTACCTCAGGCAGGTCATTCAAGAACCAACTAGTTCAGCCACACACCTTCTCACATCTACCAAGGAGGAAGAAAGAGAAAAAAAATTACATTAAAGTCTTTCCCAAGCCATGGTAAGCCCCTCTATTGAATCTCAAGTACCATTTCTTGTAACTGATTCAGTTCCTTCAGGTAATTCTGGAAGAGGAGATGAGACTGTGAGACCAGTAGAGGCTGAGAATAGTAGACAATTTGCTCAATATTCTAATTTATCTAATCCTTTGGTTTTGATTTCTACTTCAATGATATATCCGGATATGGTTAGTATTGATGAGACAATTGACCCTGAGTTTTATGAGACTCTGGAAA
>JASXTE010000707.1:0-28378 GCA_030280995.1 Hemileia vastatrix
ACATAAGACCTATAAAAGGTGGATATATGCGTGTATATAAGGTGTTATAATGGCATTTTTTTGTGTATTATCATAATTTTACTTATGTATACTATTTGTGTACTCTTATTTATTATTCCCATGTATAGTTCATGTGTTTAACATAACTTATAATCACTTTTTACTCAGTCCTGGAGATATACAGGCTGACACTCGCCCACCCAAAAAAAACAATAAAAAAAAATGATAAGTTATACATTTTATTTTATTTAATTTGTAATTTTCAGGTATTCAGAATAAATCTGTAGCATTAAAGATTCAACTTTAAAGAAATAAAACATAATAAAATATTATGAGTACTGGTTTTTTAACCCCTCAGCTGGTTTAACAGAAATTTATTTCTGTTTAAAATTTTTAAGAAGGGTGGATAAATTAGAAATTTCTTTTTCAGGTATCCATTTATCAAATTCATTTGATTTCCCTTTAAATCTTAGTAAATACTCAGTTCCTTTTTCTTTAGTAAGGATTCTTTTCTTGAGTATTTTTTCAATCTCTGCTTTTTCCACAATTTCTTCAGGTTGCTTTTTAGGCCTTCCCCTTCTTTTTGGAAATAAGTCAGGATCATTTGCATGGTAAGGTTTCAATAATGAGATAGGGAAAACTGGATGTTTCCTATCATATGGAGCATATAATATGACTTCCACTGCATTATTACCAACCATTTTATTTACTACAAAAGGTCCTACAAAGGGATCCTTTAATTTAACATTACCTTGTAAGTTAAAATGTAGTGTTGATATGAGGACTTCATCTCCCTTTTTAAATTCAAATTCTTTATGAGATTTGTCCCACCTTTTCTTTTCATATTCAAATGCTTTTTGGATGCATTCTTCTGCATGCTTTCTACACATTTGTTGCATATGAATAAAGGATTTAGTGCCAGGGTGTATATCCAACCTTGGTAGTTTATTTAAATGATTTACTGGGGTATTTGGTACATATCCCAGCCAGAGTTCAAATGGTTTCTTCTCTGTTACAGAATGAGTTGTGCTGTTATAAGCAAATTCAAGGCCAGGAATTAATGTTACCCAGTCATGTGTGAATTTCTCATTGTCTTTGTATTCTAATCCAAAGGCACAATATCTTCTGATCATGTCTTCTAGAGTTTGTATCATCCTCTCAGCCAGCCCATCAGTTTGTGGATGGTGTGCTGTAGACAATTTTAATTGACAACCTGATACTTCCATCAAAGATGTCCAGAACTCTGAAGTAAATTTAGGATCTCTGTCAGAGATTATGGCTTTTGGGAACCCAGCAGTATTCATCATCTGAGTCCACCATAGTAACGCCAAGTCTTTAGCAGATACCTCTTTATGGGTAGGGATAAACTTACACATTTTTGTTAATCTATCCACTATTACCCAGCAAGAATTGAAACTTTCTTTTCCTGCTAATGGCAAGCCAGTTACAAAATCCATGTTTATAATTTACCATGGAGCTTTTGGCTGCTCTATTTGTTGTAACAACCCAGCTCTCTTCCCAGTTAATCTTTTAGATTTCTGACAAGAGTCACATGTTTCAATGTATTTTTGTACATCCTCTTTCATGTTTATCCACCAGGCTGTATTTTTAACTCTGGTTAATGTTTTGTTAATGTCAAAATGACCAGCTAAGATGTCATCATGACAAGTACTCAACATTAACTCTTTCATAGAAGGTGGTATTACTATTACATTGCTTAACTTTTTCCTGTAATATATATATCCATCTTCAATTGATAGTTTACCTTTTTCCAACACATTTTTATACTTTGGAGGCAAGGTTTTAATTAATGCACTCATGGAGGCATTTGTTGGATCATTAAGAATGGTAGATAGTTTAGACAAATCTTTATCAGATGAATAATTTTCCAATATAGTTTGCATAAACTCTTCTTCTAAATCCACTATATAAATCCCAAATATATGTATAACCTCATTTTCAGGTACATAAGCTGGGTTGTCAGCATCATTTGGCAAAGGACTTCTGGATAATAAATCCACATTTAAATGCAATGTTCCTGCTCTGTGAGTGATTGTCATTCTTCCTCTGTACTCTTGTACAGCTAGTTGCCATCTAAACATGTGCCTATTAGGTGTTTTCATGTTTAGTAATGATTTTACTGCACTGCAATCTGTTATAAGTTCAAACTTCTGGTCTTCCAGATAGTAATGAAGTTTCTCCAAAGCCCACACCACGGCTAAACATTCTAGCTGTGTGGCACCATACCTTAATTCTGTTTTTCTTAAGGTTCTGGATATATAACAGATAACTACTTCAGATAATTTTCCATTTATTATCTGTTTCTGCTGTAAAGCAGCACCCAAACCTATGAAACTTGCATCAGTGTACAAGATTAAAGGTAGGGTGAAATCTGGCAGTCCTAATATTGGAGCTGACATTAAACATTCCTTTAATTTATTAAAGGGGTGTTGTCTTTCATTATTCCAAATGAAAGCTTCATTCTTCCTGATTAATGTTGTTAAAGGGGCTGCAATGGATTGGTAATTTTTAATATATTGTCTATAATATCCACACATACCCAAAAAACTTTGAACCTCTTTTACATTTTTAGGTATCCCAATGTTTTTAATTGCTGCCACTTTATTCTGGTCAACACAAATTTGTAATCCAGATACAACATGTCCAAGTACTTTCAAGGATTGAAATCCAAACTTACATTTCTTTAATGCAATAGTCATATTAATTTCATCCATTTTTTGAAAGACTCTTCTCAGGTGATTTAAATGTTCATCATATGTCTTTGAAAACACTATGATGTCATCAATATAGACCAATAACCATCCTTCAACCATTTCCTGATGAAAAACACTATCCATCAATTTTTGGAAGACTGAAGGGGCATTCTTTGGGCCAAATGGCATTCTCACATACTTATATATACCCATATGTGTGGTTATTAATAAGTAATTTTGAGAATTTCTTTCCACAGGAATCTGGTGGTAAACCTTGTTCCCATCCAGACAGGAAATATATTTTGCTCCTTGTAAGTTAGCATGGATAGAAGCTATCCTTGGTAGAGGGTAAATATCATCTACTGTATATGTATTCAGAGCTCTATAATCACCGCATAATCTTGCCTTATCTTTTTCATAAGAGATTAATACTGGTGAAATGACACAATACTTAGGTGTTGTGTCCACTTTTTCAACAATACCCATTTCCAACAACAATTTTATATTGTCTTCAATATCTTTCCTTTTTGCAGGAGATGCTGGGTAAGGTTTCTTTTTTAAGCTGCCAGGAATATTATCCAGATCACAGCTTAAAGAGATTTTCATCTCATGGTCTTTGACCAATCCTAGTTCATTTGAGCCATGAGCAAATGCCATAGGATATGATTTAATCAGTCTCAAAATATCTTCTTGTTCAATTTTTGAGAGTTGAGGACTGAAAGAGGCCTTTTGGATTTCATTTTCCAATTCACCCACTTCATTGGTGGTTCTTCCACCTTGCAGTTGTTCTTCTCTAGGAGAAATGGCATATACTGAATTTTCAGAACATATTTTGAATTTCCTTTTACCATTCACCCCTATGGTGAAACAACTGTTTGCAGGATCTAGTTTAATGCCAAATTTTGTCAATAAATCATTGCCAATAATAAACCAATCACTACAATTATTATTATCCATTACTACAAATTCACAAACTGCTCTAACATATCCATTAATATATTTAAAGAATACAGCAGTTTTGTATTTGCCAATTGGATTTAATACTGAACCAAAACCCCTCCAGTTCTTTGTCTGAACAGGTTCTAGTTTTTCCTGGTACTTACTATCAAGTTTCATTAATGCATTAAGTGAAACTACACTACCTGCAGCCCCAGTGTCAAGAATGGCATTCATTTCTTTTCCACATATGATAATAGGTGCTCTGATAGGTGTTATTTTGTAAGTATCATGAGATACATCTTTAATTATTTCAGCTTCCTCTATGGAAGCTAAAGATGTGTCTGTATGAGGTATAGCATCATTCAGGAACATTATATCCTGTTCTAATACAAATATCTCATTTTCATCATCACTGTAAGATATGTTACTCTTGCAATCCTCACTGGATTCCACATTCTCATCTTCATGATTACTAGGTTCAGAATTCTGTGAGGTTTCAATAACATTTATTCTTTTCTTACACGTGTGACCTTTAACCCAAGGTTCATTACATTTGTAACAAGTGTTATTTTCTTGTCTCTTAGGGACAAGGGGAGCTGAAGGTTTTTTCTTTTCCACTGGTAACTTACTTGTAGTAGGTTTTACCACGTCAACACTTTGTCTGTAATTACTATACTTGGTTTCATACTTGTGGTTTAATAATATCTCATTGCATATATTAATGAATCCAGAGGTGTCTCTGACAGTTTCAGTTCTAGCAACAATAATGTCTCTAACTGATATAGGCAACTTGTATATTATTTTTTCTTTCCACTCTTCATAATCCATTTTTGGATCCATAGCTTTCATGATTTTTATTAAATTCATTAAGAAGACCATGGGTTTATCTCCAGCATTTGGATTATATCTGGCCCTTTCATACAGTCTTTGTTGAGTGATTCTAAATTTTGGGCCACCAAATTGCCTTTCAATTAGTGCCTTCCATTCATTCCAGGAGTAATTAATTCCCTCACTCAATACAGATTCAAACCATAATAAGGCCACATCTGTAAATAAAGATATTAACTTTGAAGTAATTTCTTCATCAGGTAATTTATATGAAAATTTTAAGTTATCAATTCTTTGTATGAATTGTTGCCAATCAGATTTTGAATCCCCGTCAAAAAAAGGGTACTGATCTAACTTAGGCCAGTTCTTTTGGCTAGTTTTAGCTTCCCTAACCTGAGGAATATTGAGTAATTCACTCACTTTAGAAAGATGATCATTAATTTCATCTTTTACTGATTTTATATTCTCAGAGCCCATGACACTATGTTCATGTTCCATCATTGGTTTATCATCAGAGTGTTTCATAAAAACTGGTACTCTTTCTATATAAGAGGTATTATCCTTTATTGTTTCAGTATTTTTCAAAATGTTAGCTACTTCAATTTCTACTCTTTGTAACCTATCTTTTATTACAGGTACATGAGTTAAAGTATCATTTACATTTGAAAAAGACAATTTTACACGTCCCTCTATGGTAGCCATAATATTCTGAGAGTGTTCTAATTTACTTTCTAAATTTCTAATCTCAGATTTTAATCTTTTATTCTCATTGATTAATTCATTATTTGAATTTTCAATAATTTTTAATCTATTGGCTGTTGAACTCAATGATTGTGTTAGCTGTAATAATACATTTTCTGTATTAATGTTTGACTCTTTTGAGAACTCTTCCAATTTTTCAATTCTCAATAATAATTTACTTATTATTTTTGATTCCATTGGATTCTCTTTTAAAAAATATTCTATTTTTTCCGTGTCCAATTCAGAAGACTCATTATCAGGGTCAAGATTTAATTCATTTGATTCCATTTTTATATTAATAGTTTTTTCCTGGTGATCAATAAAACTATTTACATTGTCCTCATGTAAAGACAAGTTTAACATATTCTGTTCAAATGAATAATCCTTTAAATCCTTATCAATAATATCCAATATTTCCTTATCAATCTCATTACCTATAAGTAATTTATTTTCAGGTTGATATAATTGATCATAAGAAGTTGGATGACTTACCAAGGTCTTATCCCACTTCCCCTGCCTCTCCTTGCCTTTCCCCTGTAAGGGTGACTGCTGGAGCCCTGCTGTTGAGGATTGTTGTAGTTTTGGGCGTACCAATCCCATTTCCATTTGCTTACTGTAATTTTTTGGTCCTCCTCTTGGGCTGGAGGTGTTGCTATGGAATTGTTGGGTGCCACTGTTGGTGGTTGAGTCTTTATGTCCACTAGAGCTTGGTTGACTTCTATGAAACCTTGAGCTGCTCTCTTTTCCAGATTGTTGATCTGGTCCACTATATTGTTGACTCTTATTGTCAAGGTGTTCAGTAGGGTGGATAGGGAGTGAACTTGTTCTTGTAAAGTATTTTTTGTTTTCTTTATTGAAACCTGCTTTAAAAGCTTTTCCCTTTCCTCCAGAGACATTGACGGAGTGTTGTTGATTATGGGAGAGTCCTGGCCCTCCATTTGAATGTCCTGTAACAGGTCTTTCAGCTCTAGGTCTTAAGTTATAAGGTTTTACCTTATTACTTACAATGTCATTGTTGTCACACATTTTTACGTGGAATTTAAAGAATTGAAAGTTTAGATATGAAAACTTCAAAAAGGAGTTTTATCAGTATTTATCAATACCACTGAAGACAATTTTTATTGCTTACTTATTGGTATGAAGTGAATATTTAAGTGCCAAAAGTCAAATATGCTTTTATGTGGTCACTTGATTTAACTGGTCTACAATATGTAGCCGTGTTTTTATATTCAAAAGAAAACAACTGTCAGTATGATTCTTTCTAAATATTTAATGAATTTTACAAACCAATAAAAGAAAAGATTAAGAGTCCTGTTAAAAGAAAACAATTAATCAGTTTAATTGGTTTATTATCTGCAAAGATCACAAATTTAATTGGTCTATTGACAGACTCCCACTAAGAACAATTATATGTTAAATTAGTGGTAAAAATTTTATCTGCAAAGATCTCAAATTTAATTGGTCTATTGACAGACCCACTAATAACAATTATAAGTTAAATTAGTGGTAAAATTGTTGATTCAATATCACAATTTTATAATATAACAGGGCTTCTTTTTCTGAAATCACTATATAAGTGACCCCAACCTGTTGTAATTATCCAAATATTTCTATAGGGATATTATTTACGTGCACCTTCTTTTGAAAATTTCACTTACAGGATTATAACAGAATTCTTGAGGAAAGGTCCCCAATTGTCAGGCTAAGGTCAAGTACAAGGACGTGAACTAGCTTGAATAGTCAGTTGTCTAGAAGATTTTAATGGTCCTATATGAATACTGTAGTTTTAATCCACTAAGTTGTAAAATATAATCAAATATAGAGGTCTCAGTAATATAATTCTCACTATTCTTATATATGGCTTACAATCTTTATAGTTGGTAGAAAAATAGATTATATAAATTCAGATACTATTCAAAAGTCTTATAAAAGTACTAATTGATATGTATTGTAATTGGTTTGGTTATATTGGATAAATTGTAATGATAAAGAATGAAGAAATACAACCCAAAAACCTCCTCCTTTTATACACACTGAGTTCCCCAATGATTCTCTTGATGTACCACCCAATACACAGTTAATAACGCCTCTAAACAACTAATAGACATTCCCATCAACATTCCCAGTGACCCATGACATAATTAGAAGAGTAATAACCGCCAAAATCCTGAAATAATAAGGGAAATCCATCAAAATTAAAGAAAAAGACAAAAAGAGAGTATATGCGTATAAAACAATAATATTAAGGACTAAAGGAGACTTTTTAAGGTTAATAATAGCTTAATAATAAGGGGGATTGACTGTAGAAATAATGGGGCTAATCCTGACATTATACTACGTGAAATTCCCATTCAAAAATAACCAAAATTGACTGAGAAACCACCCAAAAACTTAAAAAAGAGCGTGAGATGTGGGGTAACTACATGCAGTTCATGGCAGGCGCTTGCACGGGTAAGTCCTTGACTAAAATTAGGCAAATTTAAGCGTGGTGATGAAATAAAGTGCCAAGAGTGAGGTTATTAATGAAATTAGTGCATATAAACAAGGTCAATGCATTATTAATTAAGCTAGGACACTAAATAAGCGCCTGTCGCCTATTTTAGTGTGTTTCCCCACAGTGGGCGTAGAATGTGGGGTAATTATAGTGTGAAAAAGCTAACTTTGCTAAAAATGAAGCTATTCACACGGGAAAAAAGCAGGCAGTATGTGGCCAGTACACAGAAGCCATTTCTGGCATAAAAACACCAAATTTGAAAAGTGTTATTTTTATGCATTTAAATAGCCAAATCAATAGTTCTAAATGAGCCCAATTGATCTGTCAAAGTGCAATTTTGATATTCTCAATTTTATAGCGCATATAGTCAACTTTTAAGTGAAATAAAGCGCATTTCTTGTTTTTTGCATAAAACAATGAATATAACAGCTTTAAGTGTACTTAAAAATTATGCAGCCTTATACTTAAGGTTCTTAAGATTACCCTAACATATTCCAACTTAATATTAAGTACATAAGACCTATAAAAGGTGGATATATGCGTGTATATAAAGTGTTATAATGGCATTTTTTTGTGTATTATCATAATTTTACTTATGTATACTATTTGTGTACTCTTATTTATTATTCCCATGTATAGTTAATGTGTTTAACATAACTTATTATCACTTTTTACTCAGTCCTGGAGATATACAGGCTGACATTTTTTTTCTCACATTCTTACATTATATGGTTTAAATTCCGTATATTTTATTCCCTCATGTTTTGCCTATAAAAAGCCTCTTACTTTGTGCTTTTCAAAACATTCCTTCATTACTTATTTATTATTACAATTACAACACTACAATTATTTCTATATTTTATAACTTTAGTATTTACAACAGCATAATTCTTATCTATAATCTATATTGATATTTTAAAACCTACCTCTTATATTTGAGTAAAATAATCAAATTGATTTTAGAAATAGGTACTTTTTGTTGAGAGATCTCTAAAACCCTTAAATATCCTGTGAAAACCTCAAATAAACTTCTAGACCCAAATGACCCCTTGACAATTGGAGGCCTTCCCAAATTATCGACGGCGCATTGTGATTTGAGGGCATAAATTGAAGGGACCATCGGCATTTGAGCACCTTTAAGGACGAGAAAGCGACAAAAACAACAAACGTCATACGTCACGTGACAAATTTTTTTGCTGCAAACGGAAATCAAACCGCCCTCCAAAAATTAGGTTCATATATTGACTAAACGTCGTATATATCATGGTAATTATTGATATTACTATTTGTGGGTTACTCTTCACTCTTCATTTTCTACGTATTTCCTTTTACTCAGCACTCGGTAAGTGGCATTAATTTGCTCATTTTACAGGGGGAGGTGTCTGGTAATTTGGAATTTATTTTTATTATTATATATTTATTTTATTTTTCCTGGTTGACCATAATAGAGCAAGAAGTCTTCTTAGTCCCAGAAGTAGTATAATAATTATATTTTAATATTAATTATTATAATTTTTCAGTTGACATTTGTCCTGATTAATTTAAATTTTAATTGTTCCAGTTGACAAATTGTCCTGACAATAATTTTTTTTTTAATTAATAAATAATTCATATTTAATTACTTCAGTTGACCTTGAGTCCTGGTAGTTCAATAAATTTTTTTTAATTAATAAAACTCATATTTAATTACTTCAGTTGACATTAAGTCCTGGTAGTTAAGTGATTAGTTTAATAAAATTTTAAAATAAAAATTCATATTTAATTACTTCAGTTGACATTAAGTCCTGGTAGTTAAGTGATCAGTTTAATAAATTTTTTTTAATAAAGATTCATATTTAATTACTTCAGTTGACATTAAGTCCTGGTAATAAATTAGTTGATTTAAATCCTGAAAATAATTAATAAAAATATTAATAAAATTTTTAATTTATTTCTACAGTTGATTATATTATAATCCTGGTTTTAAATTATTTTTTGAATTAATAAATTAATTTTATTTAGTTGATTTTTATCCTAAAAATATTTTTTTTAATTATTTTTATTTTATTTCTGTTAAATAAAAATTAAAAATAAAGACTAATTAATCTTATTGTCTCTTTTCTTCATTTCAGTTGAAACTTAAAATTACTGACCAAAGTGGTTCTGCTGCACGTGAAGAGGAACTAGACTTAATTGATTATGATGAGCCTACTTGTCAGCCAGGCTATTCCAGGATCCCAGTAAATGATATGTTAACTTATAGGACCTGAAAGAGGGCGTAAGAATTGTATTTAATGTATATAAATTAATATTTTATTGCATAATAAAATTATATAAGTATCTTATTACATATAAGTGTTATCTTAATTTTATTGTTTATATAAATTTTTTATATACATTTAAATTAAAACATAATATATTTTATATTCTACAAAGAATGGCGCATTTTTAAGTATTGAATAATTATAAATTTATATTTAATTAATTAAAAACATATATTATAATTATAAGTGTAAAATTGACTTATAATATAATTAAATTAATTATTTATATTTATATATTAAATAACATTCTTTAAAGTATTAAACAATAAATAATGACGCCTCTTTTGACCCATAATTGTGTCAGGAAAAAACTAATTAATACTAAATTGAAATTAATTACATATTTTGTTGCATCAAAATATTTTTTGTTTCACTTAAAATGTCCTTTAATCAGAATGTACCATCTGTTTTGAATTATCTTTCTCATAGTTCCTATGTCCCAGGCTTGTTTAGTTATTCACTATTTTTACTTACTGATTTGGGAATTAATTGTGGGAAAATTTGATTCTTAATTGGGGGTTTTAATTATTTGTTTCATATTTTTTTCTACATTATTATGTTTCAGTTATTCTTTTATATTCTTGTCTCATCCTATTATAATTCTTGTATTTACAAATATAGTTGCGCTTCAGAGGGCTCATTGCCTATAAAAAGGCCTTTGATAATCCCCTGTAGCCTCATCACTTACTATACACTCAACAAATTTAATATACTTTTATATTACGTTTATATTCTTTTTATTAGTAATAAAATTCTAATTAAAACTCTATATAAAAAATTAAAGGTTGCTTTAAGTCTGATAGAAATCTCAGTGTCTGCTGCGCATAGCCCTTACTAGAAATAATATTATTATTAATAAAACCAAATTTTGTGTCACCTCTCAAATTACTCGTCTTTACTTTCCTTTAAATAAATTAAATAAACCTTTATATTTTCTTTCTTTTATTTTTTCCCTTGTCCTCCTCCATTTTTTTCCCCTTTCCTTACCTTCTTCTAGACAATTGACCGACAACTGGGGACCTTTCCTAAACGACGACAACGATTGAGCCTGGCGACGAACGACAAACGCACGGACCACCTAGCAAAAAAGAAACTTTTGCCGCTACTGTGTTTCGAACTTGGGTTTGATATATTAGGTTTATATTATTTTAATTCTTATATTATTTTGAAGTGATTTTTTGATCACTATAGTAAGTTCACCTTTGCACCTCTCACTCTTATTACTATATTTTTACTACAATAACAGTGATTGTGGCTTAATTGCTGATTCACTGAGTGTAAGTGTTCAATTATTAAAATTTTTTTTACCTAGTTGACTATTATAGAGTGTTTAATTCCTCTTAGTCCTCGAAGAAATTTACATAATTATTAATAAAATTTGAATTATTAAAATAATTTTTATTATTATTAATTTTTGTTCATTTTGGTTGACTTAAATAGTACTTTGTACTTAGTCCCATATATTGCCATATTTAATTTTGGTAATTTAATTGGTTGAATTAACTTATTTGGTTATTCCCAATTTTACTTTGCAATCTATTTTATTAATAAATTTTTATAAATATTACTTTATATTAAATTTTTTTTATATAATTTAATTAATAAAATTTTTTTTATTTGGAGCAATTATTAACTATTTTTTTTTTTTTTTAGAATTAATTAATCTTCCCACTATTATGTCCAAAAATTTGGCTGAAAAAATGGATAACATGCATGTCAGGCTAAGATCAAGTACAAGGACGTGAACTAGCTTGAATAGTCAGTTGTCTAGAAGATTTTAATGGTCCTATATGAATACTGTAGTTTTAATCCACTAAGTTGTAAAATATGATCAAATATAAAGGTCTCAGTAATATAATTCTCACTATTCTTATATATGGCTTACAATCTTTATAGTTGGTAAAAAAATAGATTATATAAATTCAGATACTATCCAAAAGTCTTATAAAAGTACTAGTTGATATGTATTGTAATTGGTTTGGTTATATTGGTTAAATTGTAATGATAAAGAATGGAGAAATACAACCCAAAAACCTCCTCCTTTTATACACACTGAGTTCCCCAATGATTCCCTTGATGTACCAGCCAATACACAGTTAATAACGCCTCTAAACAACTAATAGACATTTCCATCAACATTCCCAGTAACCCATGACATAATTAGAAGAGTAATAACCGCCAAAATCCTGAAATAATAAGGGAAATCCATCAAAATTAAAGAAAAAGACAAAAAGAGAGTATATGCGTATAAAACAATAATATTAAGGACTAAAGGAGACTTTTTAAGGTTAATAATAGCTTAATAATAAGGGGGATTGACTGTAGAAATAATGGGGCTAATCCTGACATTATACTACGTGAAATTCCCATTCAAAAATAACCAAAATTGACTGAGAAACCACCCAAAAACTTAAAAAAGAGCATGAGATGTGGGGTAACTACATGCAGTTCTTGGCAGGCTCTTGCACGGGTAAATCCTTGACTAAAATTAGGCAAATTTAAGCGTGGTGATGAAATAAAGTGCCAAGAGTGAGGTTATTAATGAAATTAGTGCATATAAACAAGGTCAATGCATTATTAATTAAGCTAGGACACTAAATAAGCGCCTGTCGCCTATTTTAGTGTGTTTCCCCACAGTGGGCGTAGAATGTGGGGTAATTATAGTGTGAAAAAGCTAACTTTGCTAAAAATGAAGCTATTCACACGGGAAAAAAGCAGGCAGTATGTGGCCAGTACACAGAAGCCATTTCTGGCATAAAAAACACCAAATTTGAAAAGTGTTATTTTTATGCATTTAAATAGCCAAATCAATAGTTCTAAATGAGCCCAATTGATCTGTCAAAGCGCAATTTTGATATTCTCAATTTTATAGCGCATATAGTCAACTTTTAAGTGAAATAAAGCGCATTTCTTGTTTTTTGCATAAAACAATGAATATAACAGCTTTAAGTGTACTTAAAAATTATGCAGCCTTATACTTAAGGTTCTTAAGATTACCCTAACATATTCCAACTTAATATTAAGTACATAAGACCTATAAAAGGTGGATATATGCGTGTATATAAGGTGTTATAATGGCATTTTTTGTGTATTATCATAATTTTACTTATGTATACTATTTGTGTACTCTTATTTATTATTCCCATGTATAGTTCATGTGTTTAACATAACTTATAATCACTTTTTACTCAGTCCTGGAGATATACAGGCTGACAATGCAAGTGGATGAAATTGAAATTGATTATAATGCTGATACTGTGAGTTCTTCTAAAGTTGAACATAACAAATCTTATGCTAACGAGAAAAATTCACATAATTCAGGATGTGGAAATGACAGGAGAAGTAAACAAATCAAACCCCCTTCCCCCAGCACAAAAGAAGGAAGTAAAGCCTCTAGTACCTCAAGAAGGTCTTCCAAAAGGATTCAAAATAAAAAAGCTTCCTCTACCACAAAAAATCAGCAACCTGTCCAGCCATATAAAAGAGCTGAAGACAGAAAACATGAAGTACAAGGCAAAAGTAGACACCTTGTGGGATCAAGTTCAGGAACTCAGAAACCAAAATCAGGCCCAGGCCCCTCCTCAGTTGCCTCCCAATCAGCCTCAGTTTCTGGCTCAACCTTCACAGCCACCCAGCTCCTTCATCCAAAATCCAAATACTATGGAAGTAGAGCAATGGAAATGGGATTATCTAATGAGTCACTACCAACAGAATGTGCAACACCCTCCTTATCATCAGCCTGGCCCATCCAGAACACCCAATTTCTATCCACCTCCTCATCCCTACCAAAAAAGCAGGAGAAAGAAGGCCCAAGCACAATCCCAAACTCAGTCTCAGGGGAAGTTTCCTCCTGTGCCATGGTAAGTAATTTGGTTGATAGTCACTTGTGTATGTTTTCTAACAAAACTTTTTCTGCAGGTAATATTATTGAACATGGTGAAAGAACAGTTAAGCCTGTTAAAGGACAGCTTCCTGTAACTAGTAGCCCTATTGATGTAATTAGCAAATTGTCATTTGATGAACCTATACATTTAACTTCTACTTCTTTAATTAATCCTTCTCTTGCAATTAAAAATGATTCTGTCCCCCTGAAATGTATACCTTAATTGAGAAAACTTCTGAGGAAATATTGAAAGATAACCTTGATTTTAATGTTGTGAAAGACAAACATTTGAGAGATGTGTTAATCCATGAAAATGATAGATTAAATAATTTACACTTGCAATGTAAAGTGAGTTCTTCTGTACAGGATACAGCTTATTTTAAAATCAAAGAAACCTTGAATATTGTTCTTAGTCAACAAAAACAAATAAGGAGTGACCATAGAGCTATCTCAGATAGAAATATCAATCTAAATAAGGCCTTGAGTGAATTGAAACCCCTTATTGAAGAAAATAATTCAGTAAAAAGTGAAATAAAATCTCTACAAAATGAGTTTAAAAAGCTAAAGAATGATTTCCATGCACTAAGTGCCAAACACACAGTTTCTGAGACAGAAATGTTCTATCTCTTGCAAAAGTAAATGATCAGATGTCTGAAATTCCAAGAATAAGTAACTATGTGTCAGACCTGCAGGAAAAATTCTCAACCTTAACCATCAATAATGGATTGAATGAGAATGCTGTCAATAAGCTGCATAAAAATAAAGAAAAAAAATTGAGCAAAGTTCATCCTTTCTTCCTCATATTTCAACCATTAAACAAACTGAAAATGAGTCTGTAAAATCTTTTGCTACTAGCATAAAATCTTGTGATGGTCATGCACCAGCTGTTTCTGTAAATAATGAAATTTCTGAACACCTGGCTAAACTTCAGGAATTATTAATGATGAATAATTCAAACCAAAAAGTGGACCATCCCAGTAGTCAGAAAAATTGGCCTAAGTTAGACCAATATCCTACCTTTGATGGTGATTCTTCCTCTGATTGGCAACACTTTATCCAAAGAATTGATAATTTAAAAAGATCTTATAAACTACCTGATGAGGAAATTGTTTCTAAGCTAATTTCTTTATTTTCCAATGTAGCCTTGATGTGGTATGAATCTGTTCTTTTAGATAACAATCATTATACATGGAATGATTGGAAATCCTTGATTGAAAATCAGTTTGGTGGTTCAAAATTCAGGTTAGCTCAGCAAAGACTGCATGAGAATACTAGATATGTATCCTCCTCTGTTGAAAAGCCCATTGTTTTTCTTATGAAAGTGACAAAAATCCTAAGAGCAATTGATCCAAAGATGGATTATGATATTTGGAGAGATGAAATCTTGTATAAATTACCAAATTCTCTTAAAAAATTTGATTGTGGCTAGAACTGAGCATGTAAGAGAATATTCTTATTTCATTAATATCTGTAATGAGGTACTACTCAACCATAGATATGAACCAAAGAATTACCTTGGTAAATCTTATAATGATCAGAATAAACCTTCTACAAAGCTCCCAGAAAAATCTGGTAAACCCTCTGCCCCAGTTGCACCTAAAAAATATGCAACAAATACTTGTTATAAATGTAACAAACCGTGGCAGAAGGGTCATGTTTGTGACAAGAAAATTCATCTTGTTGAACAAAATGAAGACACTGATGAAGTTGAACTTGATGTCAATAAATCTTCTAGTGACTGTGAAAGTAATATCTCCTATGATAATGAATCTGTTAAAAATGTTTTAATGTTGGAACAGGACATCCATTATTTAAATAATATATCTGAAGAATGTGTATTGTATTTATCTTCAGTAGAAAATTCTGAGATAATTAAAGATATTACTAACAATTCTATACCTATATTGCCTTTGAAGGCACCTGTTATCATTAATGGTAAAAATGTTGTTGTAGTTCTTGATTCTGGTGCTGGAGAAAGTGTAGTGTCTGAAAAAGCTTTAGCTTCAGTAGATAGGGATTATTTGAGTAAATTAATACCTATGACTTCTGAAAAATGGCGGTGTGGTAGCCTAAAGTTTAGTACGGCACCTAAATATGTAAATGGAGTTTTTACGGCGTGCAAGATTGGTGTTATTATTTTTTATAAAAGGGTTTTATTTAATTTATTGGAGTTTAAAATATGAAGAAATTGGTCACGAGCGAATGCCTACACAAAAACAATTTATTTTACGGAGAAAGCTTATTTTTACGGTCTGAAAAATTTATAAGTATCAAGTCGAGTTACTCAAGAACCTTGGGAAATTTTCCCAGAATTTTTACTATTTTTCTTATATTTTTAAATGAATTTTAAAGTTTTATAGAAATATTTACGTTTTCAGAAATTACTTAACTTCGATGAATTTTCACGGGGTAATTAGAGCTGCGCAGACTACGAAAATTAGTTTGGTATGTAAAGGAGAAGTAGCGCTATTATGTGTAATTTTTCTAGATTTTTTATTATAGTTTTAAGGTTCTAATTGAGTCCGGAAGTCCGGACGGACTCCTTTTCGACTCCGTTCGGACTCCTCTTCGGCTCCGTACGGACTCCTTACGGGCTCCGGATTGACTCTGGAAGAGCTCTGGAGGGGAAAACTTAGGCACGTGACTAGGAATACTTAAGCACTTCTCAAACTCGAAATTGAGAGGGGGGACACATCATACAGCTTAATCATTAACTACCACAGTCTCATTTTTTATTACTCAACAAATTAAATAAATTTGTAATACCCTTATAACTTTATATTTTATATATAACATTTTAGAAATACCACTCAACAATTTAAATCACACTTCAAACAGGGTATCTTTAGAAAGGTCTTCATCACTGGGACTTGATTATTGCTGTCTCATAAAAATTCAAATTATTATAAAAACATAAAAGTCAATCTTTTCAGATCTTTCACTGGTACACCTTAATTGTTGTTATCAGTATTTCTTTTATCAACAGCCACTTTTATTCAAATCTCAATAAGCGTTAATTATTTTAGAGTTTCATTATTTTTATCAATCAGATTCAAGTAGATTGGTTAGCTTAGTGATTTAGAATTCCCATTTTGTTATTTTTATTGGAAGGACGGGGTTTTCAGCTAAATCCACACATCTCCTCCGGATTCTGCTTACAGCAAGGCGACTGTAAGAGTTTACCTTACCATAGCGGGGGTATGGTTCTACCTTAATTCCTATTGGCAAATACAAAACCTCTGTATTATTCAAATATAATGGTGGTTTTGTCAGAGCTATTTGTGAATTCGTTGTCATGAAAAATGATAATTTAAGCAATTGGTTTATTATGGGAAATGATATTTTAACCATGTTTGGTGTGAAATTGGACCCAGCAAATAAATGCTTTACCTTTGGAATGAATGGCAAAAGGAAATCAAAAATTTCCTCATCTAGAAAACCTTCTGGGCATCTGTTGAAGTCTTGTAACTCACTAATCCAGTGTAAAGGCAGAACAACAACTGAAATGGATGATTTATTAAATGAAATAAATACTGCTTCTTTTGGTGATCAGTTGACTAGTGAACAAAAGGATTCTATTACTGCCTCATTTACCTCTTTCCCTATGGCTTTTGCTCATGGTTCTCATGTCTTGGGAATTGTTCAGGAAGAAGTGAAAATTACCTTATCATGTAATTTGAGTGATATTCCTCCTACTCTTAAGAAAAAACCATATCCTGCTTCTCCATCAAAAAGAAAAGATATTGAAGATAATATTGCAACATTATTAAAAATGAATATCATTGAGAAAGTAGATGTCACCCCCAAATATTGTGTCATCTCCCCAGTCTTAATTTCTTATGAAAAAGATAAGGCTAGATTATGTGGAGATTACAGAGCTTTGAACACTTATACTGTTGATGATATTTATCCTTTACCCAGAATTAATTCAATACATGCTACCTTGCAAGGTGCAAAATTTATTAGTTGTCTGGATGGTAATAAAGGTTATCATCAAGTTCCAGTTGAAAAAAATTCTCAAAAAGTTTTACTTCTTGCTACTCATATGGGAATATATAAGTATGTTAGGATGCCATTTGGCCCTAAAAATGCTCCTTCAGTTTTTCAAAAAGTCATGGATAACACTTTCCATCAAGAAATAATTGAAGGATGGCTCATGGTTTATATTGATGAAATCATTGTTTTTTCTAAAAGTTTTGATGAACATATGATTCACTTGAATAGAGTATTCCAAAAAATGGATGAAATCAATATGACCTTATCCTTAAAAAAGTGTAAATTTGGTTTTCAATCCTTGAAAGTCCTTGGCCATGTTGTGTCAGGCTTACAAATTTGTGTAGACCAAAACAAAGTTGCTGCAATCCAAAATGTGAAAGCACCAACTTCTGTAAGAGAAATCCAAAGTTTTTTGGGGATGTGTGGCTATTATAGACAATATATTAATAATTATAAGGTCATAGCCTTGCCTCTTACAAAACTGACCAGAAAAGATGTTGCCTTTCTCTGGAATAATGACTGTCAAAAAGCTTTTGACACATTAAAAAGTTGCTTAATGACAGCCCCTATATTGGCTCTTCCAGATTTTAACAAGCTATTTGTCTGGTATACAGATACTAGCTTTATTGGTCTGGGTGTTGCCCTTCACAAGAAACCAATAATTAATGATAAATCCTCAGAGGTTGTAATTTGTTATATTTCAAGAACCTTAAGAAATAGTGAATTGAAATATGGTGCCACTCAATTGGAGTGCTTAGCAGTTGTTTGGGCTCTTGAGAAGCTTCATTACTATCTAGATGACCAAAAATTTGAATTAGTAACTGACTGTAGTGCTGTGAAGTCCCTCTTAAACCTGAAGACACCTAACAGACATATGTTCAGGTGGCAGCTTGCTGTTCAAGAATACAGAGGACGGATTACAATTATCCATAGGGCTGGAAATGTTCACTCCAATGTTAATATGCTCTCCAGATTGCCTCTGCCAAATAATGACTCAAATCCTGCTTATGTACCTGAAGATGATACTGTTCATATCTATGGTATATTTGTAGTGGATATGGAAGAAGAGTTATTAAAATTAATACTGGATTCATATGAGAAGGATTCTGATTTAAATAAATTGGTTACTATCTTAAATGATCTTAAGAATGCTTCAACTCAAGCATTAATAAAAACTCTTCCTGCAAAGTATCAAAATGCTTTGAGTAAAGAAAAGTTTTCTATTGAAGATGGTTATATATATTATAGAAGAAATCTTACTAATGTAATTGTAATTCCTCCTTCTATGAAAGAAACTAGTCTCAAACTTTGTCATGATGACATATTAGCTGGTCATTTTGATCTTGAAAAAACATTAATTAGAATCAAAAACACTGCATGGTGGGCTAATATGTCTGAAGACACAAAATTATATGTTGAATCTTGTGATTCCTGCCAAAAATCTAAAAGGTTAACAGGTAAGAGAGCAGGGTTATTACAACATATTGAAGCACCTAGTGCTCCCTGGAAAATCATTAATATGGATTTTGTCACTGGTCTTCCTGTTGCAGGTAAAGACAGCTTTAACTCTTGTTGGGTAATAGTAGATAGATTCACAAAAATGTGCAAATTTATTCCAACCCACAAAGATGTATCCACCAAAGAATTAGCTTTCTTATGGTGGTCTTACATGTTAAATATTATTGTTTTTCAAAAAGCCATTATCTCTGATAGGGATCCTAAATTTACTTCTGAATTTCGGACCTCTTTGATGGATATTTGTGGCTGTGAGTTAAAATTTTCTACAGCTCACCATTCTCAGACTGATGGTCTAGCTGAGAGAATGATTCAAACTCTGGAAGATATGATTAGAAGGTATTGTGCCTTTGGTTTAGAATATAAAGAAAATGACAGATTTACTCATGATTGGGTCACTCTATTTCCTGGTCTTGAATTTGCATATAATAGCACTGTTCATTCTGTCACTGAGAAAAAGCCTTTTGAGCATTGGTTACGTTATTTCCCACATACTCCTGCTCAGATTTTCAATAGTAAGTTACCTAAGTTGGAACTACACCCTGGTGTAAAATCTTTCATGCAAATGCAACAGCTATGCAGAAAACATGCTCAGAGCTGTATTGATAAAGCATTTGAATATGAAAAGAAAAGATGGGATAAATCCCATAAAGAATACACATTTAAAAAGGGTGATGAAGTGTTGATCTTTACTGTCCATTTCATTTTACAAGGTAACCACAAATTAAAAGATCCTTTTGTAGGCCCATTTGTTGTTAAAAGAATGGCTGGTGATAATGCAGTGGAAGTTGTATTGTATTCTCCATATGATAGAAAACATCCTGTTTTTCCCATTTCTTTGATTAAGCCTTATACTTCCAACAGTGACTTATTTCCCAAAGGAAGGGGAAGACCTAAGAAAAATCCTCAGGAAGTCACAGAAACAGCAGAAATTGATAAAATTCTCAATGATAGAATTATCACTTCTGAAAGAGGTATTGAATATTTATTGAGATATAAGAACAAATCATCTGAACATGATGCATGGATACCTGGGAAGGAGTTTTCAAATCTGCCTACTCTGTTGAAAAAATACAAAAAGAAAAAAACATAGCATTTTTTTTATTGTTTTTTTAGAGTGAGGGAGTGTCAGCCAGGCTATTCCAGGAGCCCAGTAAATGATATGTTAACTTATAGGACCTGAAAGAGGGTGTAAGAATTGTATTTAATGTATATAAATTAATATTTTACTGCATAATAAAATTATATAAGTATCTTATTACATATAAGTGTTATATTAATTTTATTGTTTATATAAATTTTCTATATACATTTAAATTAAAACATAATATATTTTATATTCTACAAATAATGGCGCATTTTTATGTATTTAATAATTATAAATTTATATTTAATTAATTAAAAACATATATTATAATTATAAGTGTAAAATTGACTTATAATATAATTAAACTAATTATTTATATTTATATATTAAATAACATTTTTTATAGTATTAAACAATAAATAATGACGCTTCTTTTGACCCATAATTGTGTCAGGAAAAAACTAATTAATACTAAATTGTAATTAATTACATATTTTTTTGCGTCAAAATATTTTTTGTTTCACTTGAAAATCCTTAAATCAGACTGTACCATCTGTTTTGAATTATCTTTCTCATAGTTCCTATGTCCCAGGCTTGTTTAGTTATTCACTATTTTTACTTACTGATTTGGGAATTAATTGTGGGAAAATTTGATTCTTAATTGGGGTTTTTAATTATTTGTTTCATATTTTTCTCTACATTGTTATGTTTCACTTATTCTTTTATATTCTTGTTTCATCCTATTATAATTCTTGTATTTACAAATATAGTGGCGCTTCAGAGGGTCCATTGCCTATAAAAAGGCCTTGGATAATCCCCTGTAGCCTCATCACTTACTATACACTCAACAAATTTCATATACTTTTATATTACATTTATATTCTTTTTATTTGTAATAAAATTCTAATTAAAACTCTATATAACAAATTAAAAGTTGCTTTAAGTCTGATAGAAATCTCAGTGTCTGCCTCGCATAGCCCTTACTAGAAATAATATTATTATTAATAAAACCAAATTTTGTGACACCTCTCAAATTACTCGTCGTTACTTTCCTTTAAATAAATTAAATAAACCTTTATATTTTCTTTCTTTTATTTTTTCCCTTGTCCTCCTCCATTTTTTTCCCCTTTCCTTACCTTCTTCTAGACGATTGACCGACACTACTTCTGTAAGTTTTCCTTTATCAAGAAGAATCCCTCAGATTAATAAATCTTTGCCCCAAACAGGATGTAGAGATGGAAGAAGTAGAAATCCTAGTGAACACAACTCAGGATCAGAAGCCTAAGATAAACCCACCAGAATAGCTTCCAAAAGGCTTCAGGATAAAAAAGATGCCATTGCCTCAACAGGTAAAGAATCTGTCAACTCACATAAAGGAGCTAAGGACAGAAAACTTGAGACTAAAGGCAAGGGTAGATTCTCTGGAAGAAAAGGTGAGAAGGATAGATACCTTTCTTCAAGAGAAGAAGAAACCTCTTCCTCCCAGGGATCAACAACAATTGGCTCCCCAGTCCCAAGAAAAGGTGGAAGTGTCCAAGTGGCAGTGGGACTACCTGTCTCAAAATCAGCATCAGTTACCTCAGGCAGGTCCGTCAAGACCCAACCAGTTCAACCCCACACCTCCCCACCCCTATCAAGGAGGCAAAAGAAGACGAAAGCCCAATATGGTCATACCCAGCAAACCCTGGTACGTCGCTCTATTGATTCTCAAGTGCCATTTCTTGAAGCTGATTCTGTTCTTTCAGGTAAATCTGAGAGGGAAGAAGACACCTTGAGACCAGTGGAGGCTGGGAGCAGTAGACAGATATCACATGTATCTAATCCAATACTTTTAATTGCTACCTCAATGATTAACCCTGATATGGCTGTAATTGATGAAACTCTTGAACCTGAGTTCTATGAGAGTCTGGAAAGTTACTCAGTTTCCTTATTGAGAAACACTTCAGATGTAGCAAGAATTAATGATGAGTACTTGAGAGATATTACTTCCAAACTAAATCATATAATGAACAATATGCAATTAACTCAGAGATATAATAGTTTCTTAACTGATCAGGGTTATCAAGCATTAAGAAGTGAATCAAAGAGAGTCTCTGATGAATTGTCTCATTACAAAGCAACCCATGAAAAGAAAGTTGCTTAATGGCAGAATATAAAAAATGATTTGTCTAAACTAAAAGATACTGTATCTGCCTGTTTCCAGGAGGTGGAGAAAGATAAGATGAATCTAAAAAGATTGAATGACCATTATTCATCTTTTCAAAATAAAAATCAGTTATCTTTTGCTACTATCAATGAGAGTTTATCTAGTATTCCAAGAATGAAAACAAGACTAACAACCATTGAAGAAAAAATGAACTCATCGTTGAATGACCAGAAATATTGTGACATTTCTGTGAAGGAAAATATAGTGCAGGATGCTCAAATATTACCTGTGGCTAGTTCATCTAAAGTAAAAATAGCTCCAGAAATACCTGTTGATAACACTGAGTTTCCATCAAAAATTGATGATGCACCAGGATCTTCAACAGAAGGATTAAACAATGAGATTACAGCCCAATTAGAGAAATTACAGCTGCTTCTTACTCAGAAACAAGCTAGTACTAAGGAGACTCCTTCAAATCAAAAGAATTGGCCAAAACTTGACCAATATCCTACATTTGATGGTGATTCTTCCTCTGATTGGCAACAATTCATTTTCAGAATTGATAACTTAAAAAATTCATACAAACTCCCAGATGAGGAAATTGTGTCCAAGTTAATTTGTTTGTTCACTAATGTTTCCCTAATGTGGTATGAATCTGTTCTCCTGGATGGGAATGACTACTCATGGGAGGATTGGAAGATATTGATTAAAGCACAATTTGGTGGCTCCAAGTTCAGAATGGCTCAACAAAGGCAGTATGAAGAAACTAGATATAGCTCTTCTACTGATAAACCTATTGAGTTTTTAATGAAACTTTTAAAAATCTTAAGGGAAATGGACCCAAATATGGAGTTTGAGTTATGGAAGGACAGGATCCTTTATAAATTACCAATGTCTCTGAGAGACTTGATAGTGGCTAGGACTGAATTCTCCAGATAACCTTCTTCTTTCATTTATACTTGCAATGAGATCCTTCTAAACAACAAGTATGATACCAGAAGATTTATTCCTAGGACCCCTTTGGAGAAACCCTCCACTTACCAACAGAAACCTCTGGAAAAGGTTGGTAAACCTTCTGACCCTGTTGCACCAAAAAAGTATGCAACAAACACTTGCTTCAAGTGCAGAAGCCTTGGCAGAAAGGCCATGTTTGTGACAAGAAGATAAATCTTGTAGAAAAAACAGAGGAGCATGCTGATGACACAGTGGCACTGGATGATAAATCAAGTGATTGTGCCAGCAATATTTCATATGAATCTCAACAAGAGATCTTGATGCTGGAAGAGGATATTCATTATTTAAATACTATTGACATTGATAATAATGCTTTATCTACAGTTGAAGATTCTGAGATCACAAAGAACATTGAGGATAACTCAATTGTTATTGCCCCTCTCAAGGCACCAGTCTTGATTAATGGAACCAGCATTGAAGTTGTTCTAGATTCTGGAGCTGGAGGAAGTGTAGATTCTGAAAGAGAACTTGCTTCAGTGGATCAAGACTATAAATCAAAACTGATGACTATCATTTCTGAAAATTGGAGAGGTTATGGCTCTGTTTTGTCCCCCATTGGTAAATACAAAGCCACAGTATTTTTTAAATATAACCATGGTTTTGTAAGAGCTATTTGTGATTTTGTTGTCATGAAGAATGATAACTTAAGCAATTGGTTTATTGTAGGGAATGATATTTTAACCAAGTATGGCATAAAATTGGATCCCTCAAATCAATGTTTCACAATGGGGATGAATGGGAAGAGAAAATTAAAGATCTCCTCCCCTAAAAAATTATTGAAACCGGAATTGAACACATGTAATTCTGTAGTTCAATGTAAAGAGAGATCTACAAAAGAGATGCATGCCCTTTTGTCTGAAATTGATAATGCGTCTTTTGGAGAACAACTTTCTGGTGAGGATAAAGATTCCATCATTAACATGATAAAGTCTTTTCCTATGGCCTTTGCACATGGATCACATGAACTGGGATTAGTTAAAGAGGAAATGAAACTTTAATTGTCTTGCCCATTAACTGATATACCACCTAGTTTAAAGAAGAAGCCTTGTCCTTCTTCTCCCACAAAGAGAAAAGATATTGAAGACAATATCTCTACCCTTTTAAAAATGAATATTATTGAAAAGGTAGTTGAAACACCTAAATATTGTGTTATCTCACCTGTCCTAATTTCTTATGAGAAAGATAAAGCCAGGTTATGTGGTGATTGTAGAGCATTAAATATTTATACTGTTGATGATATCTACCCTTTACCTAGAATTAGCTCTATACATGCTACTTTACAGGGTGCTAAATATATCAGCTGTTTGGATGGTAACAAAGGATATCACCAGGTACCTGTTGAGAAAAATTCTCAGAACTTTCTGATGATTGCCACTCATATGGGTATTTATAAGTAAATTAAGATGCCATTTAGCCCTAAAAATGCCCCTTCAGTTTTCCAAAAAGTCATGGATAACACATTCCATCAAGAGATAATTCAAGGATGGCTGATGGTTTATATTGATGATATCATTATATTCTTAAAAACATTGGAGGACCATCTTAACCACCTGTGTAAAGTATTCCAGAAAATGGATGAAATAAATATGACACTTGCTTTGAAGAAATGTAAATTTTGTTTCCATTCTTTAAAAGTTCTTGGTCATGTTGTTTCAGGTTTACAGATATGTGTTGACCAGAACAAAGTGGCAGCCATACAACAGGTGAAGGCTCCTACTACAGTGAGAGAGCTCCAAAGTTTTTTGGGAATGTGTGGATACTATAGACAGTATATTAAAAATTACCAAGTCATAGCTTTACCTCTTACCCAATTAACTAGAAAGGATGTTTCTTTTGTCTGGAATAGTGAAAGACAAAGAGCTTTTGACACTATGGAACACTGTTTGATGTCAGCACCAATTCTTGCTTTACCTGACTTTAATCAACCATTTGTTTTGTACACTGATGCCAGTTTCATTGGTCTTGGTGCTGCCCTCCATCAAAAACAAGTGATAAATGATAAAGTTTCAAAAGTAGTAATTTGTTATATTTCAAGAACCTTGAGAAATAGTGAATTGAAATATGGTGTTACTCAATTAGAGTGTTTAGCTGTAGTGTGGGCTCTAGAAATGCTTCATTATTACCTAGATGGCCAGAAATTTGAACTTGTCACTGACTGAAGTTCAGTTAAATCCCTTTTAAACTTGAAAACACCTAACAGACATATGTTCAGATGGCAGTTGGCTGTTCAACAATACAGAGGGAGAATAACAATTATTCATAGGGCTGGTATTGTTCACTCAAATGTGGATATTTTATCTAGGCTACCTTTACCAAATAATGACTCTAATCCTGCTTATGATCCTGAGGATGAAATTATTCATATACATGGGATATATGTGGTTGATATGGAGGAAGAGCTATTACAGCTATTTCTGGATTCATATGATAAGGACACTGACTTGAAAAAGTTATGCACCATATTAAATGATCCAAAGAATGCTTCAATACAAGCATTAATTAAAAACCTTCCACCAAAGTACCAAAAAGCTTTGGAAAAAGGTAAATTTTCAATTGATGAAGGATATCTATATTATATAAGAAAGTTGAGTAATGTCATTGTTATTCCTCCGTCTATGAAAGAAATCATCTTGAAAATTTGTCATGATGACATATTAGCTGGACATTTTGATCTTGAAAAAACAATGATCAGAATTAAGAACACTGCTTGGTGGGTTAAAATGTCTGAAGACACAAAACTATAGGTTGAGTCTTGTGATTCTTGCCAAAAATCAAAAAGATTAACTGGTAAAAGAGCAGGATTAATGCAACATATTGAACCTCCTGATGCACCATGGCAAATAATAAACATGGATTTCGTGACAGGATTTCCTATCGCTGGTAAAGACAGTTATAACTCTTGTTGGGTTATTGTGGACAGATTCACAAAAATGTGTAAATTTATCCCTACTCACAAGGATGTTTCCACTAAAGAATTAGCTTTCTTATGGTGGTCTCATATGTTTAATACTGCTGGTTTTCCTAAAGCCATAATCTCTGACAGAGACCCTAAATTTACTTCTGAATTTTGGATTTCTCTGATGGATTTTTGTGGTTGTGATCTGAAACTTTCTACTGCCCATTATCCACAGACTGATGGCTTAGCTGAAAGAATGATTCATACTTTAGAGGACATGATAAGAAGGTATTGTGCCTTTGGCCTTGAGTATAAAGATAATGACAGATTCACTCATGATTGGGTTACTTTACTTCCTGGGTTGGAATTTGCTTATAATAGCACTGTTCATTCTATTACTCAAAGAAAGCCTTTTGAGCTCTGGCTTGGATATGTTCCAAATACTCCTGCCCAAATTCTCAATAACAAAATACCTAAATTAGATATACATCCTGGTGTAAAATCATTTCTTCAAATGCAACAACTATGCAGAAATCATGCTCAACAATGTATTGAAAAATCATTTGAATATGAGAAGAAGAGATGGGACAAATCCCATAAAGAATATACTTTTAAAAAGGGTGATGAAGTGTTGATTTCTACAGTCCACTTCAACTTACAAGGTAATAACAAATTGAAAGTTCCATTTGTTGGTCCATTTGTTGTCAGAAGTATGATTGGAGATAATGCAGTTGAGGTTATTTTGTATTCTCCATATGACAGAAAACATCCTGTTTTTCCAATATCTCTTTTGAAACCTTACACATCCAATAGTGATTTATTTCCAAAAAGGAGGGGAAGACCAAAGAAAACCCCAAATGAAATCACTGAAATAGCAGAAATTGAAAAAATTCTAAATGAAAGAATAGTCACTGCTGAAAATGATACAGAATACTTATTGAGATTCAAGAATAAATCATCTGAATATGATTCTTGGATACCTGGGAAGGAGATATCTAATCTTCCTACTCTACTAAAAAAGTATAAAAAGGAAAAATCATAGCATTTTTTTTATTGTTTTTTTTAGAGTGAGAGAGTGTCAGCCAGGCTACTAGACTTAACTGGTAAAATAATTAATTATTTTACTGAGTTGAAGCCACCCCCTTCTTCTTACTAATAATTAATTATCTACTTAAGTATTACTTACAATTAACTAGTTAAGTACAATAAGTAGTATAATTAATTAATGTAAATAAAATGTCCCTTACAATTTTACTCCCTAACACCGTGCTCAATGGTATAAGTCAATGGGAATAGAATTTAATAATAAAATTATAATAAAAAAAAAACTTTAAAACAATTATATTACCTCAGTTAGAGATCTGGAATCCCGTGAAAGTAATATAATTAATTAATTATTGTGTAATTAATTGTGACAGTCCAAGGAAGTCAAACTTTATTGCTAATAAATTTGATGTCCTTGTTGACGTACTAGTTTATATAATTCTTATTTCATATATGTACTCCTTTCAGTCATTTTTTTTCTCACATTCTTACAATATATGGTGTAAATTCTGTATATTTTATTCCCTCATGTTTTGCCTATAAAAGGCCTCTTACTTTGTACTTTTCAAAACATTCCTTCATTACTTACTATATTATTACAATTACAACACTACAATTATTTCTATATTTTATAACTTTAGTATTTACAACAGCGTAATTCTAATCTATAATCTATATTGATATTTTAAAACCTACCTCTTATATTTGAGTAAAATAATCAAATTGATTTTAGAAATAGGTACTTTTTGTTGAGAGATCTCTAAAACCCTTAAATATC
>JASXTE010000616.1:0-33933 GCA_030280995.1 Hemileia vastatrix
CATGGTGTAAGATCAGATGTCCCATTTTATTCTGCAAGACATCATGTCTCATTCTTCATGGGAGACATATACATGGACACCTGAAACACAAACATCCTAAATGATAAAATGGTTATATACAACCCCATCTTTGTTGTAGTGACCCTAGTTAGTCCCCTTTGTCCTTCATGTCACTCTAAGCCAGGTGAGATTGTAAGAAATAAATAAAAATAAAATGCTCCAAATTCATTTGAGTTGTTACTGGAGAAAATTAAATGCTTTCACTGGATCACTGCCCCCTCCCCCCCCCTACCAAAAAAAAAAATAAAAAATAAAAAAAGCAATTTTGCAAACTAATATATATACTAGATACTACATGCATCACAATACCAACCCACTTTATGATAAAAAAAAAAAAAAGTCCTTTCTTTAAAATAAACCAAAATGCATTTTTTTAAAAAAAAAAGCAAAACAAAATTAATGTAATATATCTCTCAAACTTGCAAGCCCACTGGAATTAATGTTTTTTTTTTTTTTTTTTTTTTTTTTTTTTTTTTTTTTTTTTTTTTTTTTTTTTTTTTTTTTTAAAAATCCACCATACATTGATACACAATACTTAAATACATACATGAACTACAAAAAAAAAAAAAAAAAAAAAAAAAAAAAAAAAAAAAAAAAAAAAAAAAGTTTTCAATCAATATTTTCATTGAGCTGTGTACACCACATGTTCATGTGCTTTACCAGAAAAATTTGGTTTACCATGACCTAAAGTTTTAACTATAAGGTTTTAATGATTTTGCTTTTGATTTTCCAACTTCTTCTGCCTGTCACTTTTTTTTTTTTTTTGGGTTTTAGTTTCAAGGACGTTCATAACGTAATTCATCAGTTCGATCTGAAGGTAACAATCTAACTTCAGCAGTTAATTGCCTCAACTGAGCCAAGTGTGTTTGATTAATCCGATGAACATATCCATCGGTCAAGCGGCTACACTCAAGGAAGCCAAATACCAAATCCCATCATATGAAAAACCACAAACTTAAATTTGATAGGTAAAAATCTGACTGACCCTCTGGGTTTGATGGGTAAAAACCATTCCCATACAGATGAATCATAGCCCATGATTTCTCTCCAATTAGATTTCCAATTACCTAAATCGTAGATATTAAGTTGAGCGGCTGCATGTTCGAGTCTCTGACGCTCGGACCGAGAAAGGACGTCGTCTGACTTGTAAACAGGAAGAGAATAGGAGGGAGGAAAGACATCATTAACGGCTGAAGAGTGGAGAGGAGGAGGGTTAAGATGATTTGGACGAAGAGGACGAAGGAGAGTATAACCGTCATGATCGGAAGGAGTGGGTCTGACTCTAAGAGAACGTTCCATATTTTCAATGGTTGTTCTTTTAAAAGGAAGAAAGAAATGAATAATATATATAATATATATATAAGAAGGACAAGAAAGGAGTGAGGAGGGAGAGAAGAACCTATTAACGGAGACCAGATAGATATGAAAGATAGAGAAACCGATGAGGACGAGGGAAGTGATGGAAGAAAAGAAAAGCAAGAGAGCGGCGTTTAAAGCGGAAAGGTGAGCATTAGACAGAGGGATATTGACCCAAATGGAGAGAGCTTTAGCGGAGATGAAAGCGGTAAGGGAAGCGGTAAGAGAAGTCCATAAGAGGAAGAGAAGGAAGAATTTATGATTGTGAAGACCGATACAACGACCAGCCAACCAAGGACAATGATGATCCATTCTGAGGATACATTTGTGACAAGAGGAGCAATGATGAGCTCTATCGGGTTTAAAGAAGAGACACTTTCGACAATATCTCTGAGAGCCGTCGGACTTGCACATGAGAGGGGAGAAGGTAGTGATAGTAGGGGGAAGAAGAGGGATAAGATGATGATGAAGATTGAGATCGTCGACCGGAAGATGATGAAGGATATCGACGAAGCCAGGGCCGACATGGATGACGAGGACGAGATTGAGGAATGCTTGAGAGGAGAGAAAGAGGAAGGGAAAGCAAAGGAAAGCAGCGAGTGAATATGCATGTTGATAGCGGATGAGAAGTGACCAGCCAATCGACACAGCGACCGAGTAAGCAGCCCAAAGGAACCCAGCCCCAACGAGACAGACTGGCGCCAGACGGCGACTTTCCCGCCCGGCCGAGCGGAGGAGACTATGCATCTGCGTTGCTGCTGAGCCCAAGAGACTTTTCTAATCCGCAAGGTACTTTCTTTTAGCTTAATCTGTGGTCAAGGAATTTGTATAGGACCACCTAAAATGATTGGAATCAGACACCTTCCAGGAGGAAGTCAAAGATTTCTAAAGGTGATCCTAAGTTGAGTACAGCTAGGAGGAAGTAAAGCAAAGAGGAGATCTATAAGATTCAGAAGGGTATAGCAGATATGGGCTCACCTATTTTTGGTGCATTGAATTTGAACGGTGATCCAATGCCAATGGAAGTGGATTTTGATTCTGAGAAGGATGTTGCTTTGGATTCATTTCCAAAGATGTCTGGAGTAAGAGGCTCTGGAAGGTGTTCTGGTTTGGTTCATGTTGTTAGAAAATCTGATGATGGTGGTCCTCAACAATCTTCAAACACCAAGGTGGTGAAGCCAAGGGCTGATTTTGAAAGGCTAGTGGTGTCTGGTCAGGAGAATGTTATGGACTCTGTGTTGGGAAGAATGAACAAGGGTCAGGTTTACCTCTCTTATGGGGAATTATATGCTATCAGTCCTGGCTTGGCTGATAAGAAAAAGAAATTTTTTGACCAGGAGAAGAGTCTCTTCTGAGGAAGTGGAATACATATGTGATTCTGCTCAAAAGGTTTGGTGAGAGGATAGATGCTAATTTTTATGCTCCTTTGGGTTTTGTCAATGTCACCCTAAATGGAAGATAAGCTAGAACATTGGTTGATTCAGGTTCTCACATAAACCTGATTTCTTTGTATGAATCCACTCATTTAAGCCTCTCCATCAAGAAAGGTATTGGCAAGAATTAAATAGGGATAGAAGGTCATGTCACTGAATGAGTGGGGACTTCTGAGTTTTTTTTTTTTTACAACTTGGATGTTGGTAGAGCCACTGGAAAGGTTCATTCTTAATATTTCCAAAGGGGGAAGTAAAAGATGTTTTAGTTGGTCTATTTTTAATAGATTTTCAGGCAAGAATTGTTTATAAGTTTGATGTGGGAGTCAATATGGAGTTGACTGGTGAAGATGAGAGGAGAATCAATATGAATTCTTCATCTCCTGAAGAGGAGGGATGGGAAACTAAGATGGAAGTGAAGATAAAAATTCAGATGTGAGGAAAATGTTTGGAGTTATGAGTGACACTGGACGGCCTATTCAGAATCTCAAGGGTGTTCCTGAGTAAGTGAGATTTTCAAAGATGATTGAAGACTACTTAAAGGGAGTGTCTCAAAGATATGTCAAAGATAAATTAATATTGCTTCAAGATAAGTTTGAGGTGAAAAGTAATTTAGCTATTAGTAACACTAGATATTCAGGTTATCTCACAAAGGGTTGGAACTTAATAATCAAAAAGGGATTTTAGGTGTTTTGAGAGTTTGATATGAAATTGACTATTAAGAAAGATAGAAAAAAATAATAGCTTTATATAAATTTAAATACTATCACAACAATATTATTATTTAATTCTAAGTAATTTCAAAACAGATACACCCAATTATATAGACAACTCCACCTTGCATTGTCCCCTTTAACAAATACACAAACCTCATATTCAGTGAAATATGTAGTTATATTATGTATATTTAGGTCTATAAGTGGGGTTTAACCTCTAAATAGCATATAACCTTTATTTTTATGCCCATTTTAGGTCATATGGACGTATTCAGTGAACTCACAAAGTCTACACAAGCATATAAACCTATTTCAGGCTCATATATCCAGTTTGGACAACTCAATCTGCTTCCTTGGATGGATTTTCTGCACTTTATGAGTTGGGATATGATTACTGGGTTAATGTAGATGCTTGGGGATGCTATTGGGAGCTTGGAAAGTTAATTTGGCTCCTTTATATGCTTGGGGTTTCATTTTTATCCTCTTTGGATGAGTTATTTTACCTGTTTCTTTATGGTATCCGCTTTTATCTGGATTTTCTATTTATGGTATGGGTCTGTGGTATCAATAATTGTAATGTAGGGTCCTTACTAGAGGTCTGGGTGTTAAATATGCTTGAATTGGACACCATGAAGAGCTGATTGGCCCTCACAGTTCTGTGATTGCCGGGGATAGCAGTGACATCATCTGGATTGAAGGTCTGTGCACTCCAGTGGATTTCGGTATAAGTAAGGGAGGATTTGATGGGTTATTAAACATAAATTACTTACGACACATTAAACAAACACTATAAAATAATTATTATCATATATAAATACATTATAAAGCATTTATAAATTGATCTTATCTTCATATAAGCTATTACTATATTTTTTTGATCTATTTTCCACCACTAGCACGCATAAAAATCCAAGTATTGTGGGTTTACATTGAGAATAACTATTTTATTAGTCTTCCCCTGAGGTTTAATCAGTAAATAATTTAACAATAAGTAGTAGGACCATTAATATCTACTATTAAATCATACTTAGATACTAGCATAAACTGACAATTGGGGGTATTCCCTTAATTATTACTTATTATTTAGTATAAGCCTTAGGACATGATTTTTACTCTAGTATATCTCAAAAAAACCAAATATTTGGATCTGCTGCATATTAGTGGGTCATCATAACTCACTGATTGCAGAAAAGAACCCTTATAATAGTTGTACTAATTTTTTATAATAAAAATTAGGTATTTACAGTAGTAACTGTACCCAATATAATCCCAATTTCACTTGGTGTTTGGTCACCAATATAACATCCAAGTAAACTGGTATTTGGTTAAAGCTTGGTTAGCTAATTATTCACCCTTATAAAAGTCTAATTAAACGTTTTATTTTATTTTTAGCAGATTTTTTTCCAATTTTTCTTATATTTTATTTAAATAAATAAAGATATAAATTCAGGGTAAGCTCCGGTGCTTGTATTAGTAATTGTATTGCTAATAATTTTTTGTCTACTAATTACCATATAGGTTTTCCCTTTTGTAGAGGTGTAAAATTGCTATTTAAGACACAATGAGTGCTACAAAGGACAATTTAAGTGAAAAACCTGCTTATAACACCAGGTCTAAAGCTAAAAGCATTGCTCCAGGACATCACCATGGAGGGTCAATCCTACCCACAACCAGAGTCAATGAGCATAGAGGAAAAAGACGCCCTCTTAAAAAAGATAACAATAAAAAAGAATTCACCTCCTCTGCAGGATCAACTGTCCTATCTGGCCAAACAGGTTCTGAAACTAGAGGAATCAAAGTCTTTCATGCTAAAGGAGGTAGAGCAGTTGCAAAACAACTGCAAGAATGGGGTTCCAGCAAAATGAATCAAACCTTGGCAGAGTTAAAGGTAGGGCAGACAAGCCAACAACCCATTACACAAGGAGGGTCACATCGATTCCCAGGAAAAAAATCTTGGTAGAGAAATGGAAGTGGGATTGATTCCATCAGCAGTGGTCCAGTCACATCTGCAACAGGGATCCTCCCCCTCATCAGACTCCCTCAGTTCAACCCTACAAAGGAAAGCAAAAGCACCAAAAATTAGGGCTTGCACAAATCCGATGGTAAGTAGATTACCCTCTCAGATTGAACACAATACTGATGATTACAATATAGGTAATGTTATTGATGTAAAATCTGTACAGAAAATTGAGGAGGACTTAAGACAATTATGCTTTGATGTACATACACCTGATTTATCTTTTGTTAATAACAACAGTACTATTTATAATAATAATAAAGTTAGTCCTCAGTTGCCACCACTTATTAGTGAGATGAGAAGTTGACAAAATAGTGAAAAAATTGAAAAGGAAGACATGGAGTATTTTATAAATAACCCAACTGTCCATAGAATTGTTTCAGAATGATGGAATAGAATGACTGAGTGTGAGGAACAGACAATTAAGCTCACAAGTGATACAATTTTGTCCTTGACATTGAACATTTCTCAACTGGCAACAAGAAATAAAGAATTAGAGAATGAACACTTGGCTCTAACTCTTAAATATGATTCTTTAAGTCATAAATATAGTGAACTTTCAAACAAATTCTGTGAGTTAGAAAAATTGTATGAAGCACATTTATTAAAATCTGAATCAAGAACTAAGTTATCTATTTCACAAACAAATCAAAGTGTCTCTGATCTGTTACCAAGATTAACTAAAGTTGAGATTGAAACTGTTAATCTACTAATGAATCAGGATAATAATAAGTATACATAGTATAATAATAATCTTTTTATTGGCAAAAATGAATCTCAATCATTTCCCATACCACCACAAGTAAAACCATTGGGTGGTAGTGTCAAGTCTGAAAATATAAATTTAAGTCACAAATCTGTGCAAGAGGAAATACAAGACCATTTATATAGATTGAATGAGTTATTAAATTTACCTAAGATTAGTGAAACTAAATCGAATCAGAAAGACTGGCCAAAGATTGATCAGTATGCAACTTATGATGGGAAGCCAGCTCTGATTGGAAACATTTTATTCAAAGAATTGACAACTCAAAATTCTCATATAAGTTACCAGATGAAGACATAAAATCAAAATTAATTTCTTTATTTAAGGATTTTTCTTTATTATGGTTTGAAGCTGTTTTGAGTGAGGGTAAAGATTACTCTTGGGCTGAATGGAAACAACTAATTGAAAAAAAATTTGGAGGTTCTAAATTCAGGCTCACTCAACAGAGACTGTATGAGAAAACTAGGTATAATATGTTGAATGGTGACAAACCTATGGTATTTTTAATGAACTAAAATAAAATATTAAAAGCCATTGAGTCAAACATCAATCTTAACTTATGGAAAGATAAGATAATATATAAATTACCTATATCTGTCAGAGACATTGTTGTAGCTAGAACAATAATGCTTAATGAATATTCTGAATTTATTAATATTTTTAATGAAATATTAGTAAACCATAAGTATGAAGCAAGGCACACCACTTATAAACAAAATAATGAGACTGTGAAAAATCAGAATTCAAAAACACTTCAGGAGAAGCAGAAAAAACCTACTGCACCTGTAGTACCTAAAAAGTATGAAACTAATACTTGCTATAAGTGTAATCAACCTTGGGTTAAAGGTTACAAATGTGAGAAGAATATAAATATAGTTGAAAATCAGCATGAATCTGAAAATGAAACAGAAAAAAGTAAAGATTCAAGTGATAATGACAGTAATATCTCATATAGTGATGAGAATGAAGTTTGTATGTTGGAAGATGATTTTTCCATCTTTGAAACTCCAATATTAAATATGAACTCAAATGTATCTTTAGTGAATTTTGAGGATGCTGAAATCATTAAGGATATACAAGCTGATAACTTGAAAATGACACCTATCACAGTTTTAGCAATCATTTCTGGAGAAATTGTAAATATAGTATCGGACACAGGAGCTGCTGGTTCTTTTGTTTTAGCAAATACATTACAAAAAATTATAGTGAGTATAAGTAAAAGCTTGAATCCCTTCAGAGTAGAAATTGGAGAGGTTTCGGATCAGTACTACACCCCATTGGTAGATAAAAAGCTGCAGTTTTTTTTAAACATCAACATGGTTATGTTAGAGTAACTTTTTACTTTGTAGTAATGGACAATACTAATTATAGTAACTGTTTTATCATTGGAAATGCCATTCTGACTAAGTTTGGTGTGAAATTAGACCCTGCTAATAATAGTTTTACAATTGGCATAAATGGTAAAACAAAATTTAAAATAAATTATTTTGACACAGTCTTAAACATTGAGTCAGTAATAAATACTCCTTGCAAAAGAAGAGAATCCAATGAGATGGAACTTCTGGAAACAGAAATTTCAAAAGCATCATTTGGCACTAAGATAAGTAAAACTGAGAAAATAAATATTTTGTACTTAATTAAATCATTTCAAATGGCTTTTGCACATGGAACCAATGAGCTTGGCCTTGTAAAAGATTATGAGATGAAATTTAGTTTAACCTGTGATATGGATAATATTCCTGCTAGTCTTAAAAAGAAACCATATCCTGCTTCTAAAATGAAGAGGAAAGACATAGAAGATAATATTAAGATGTTATTAAAAATGAAAATTCTTGAAAAGATTGGAACTACACCAAAACATTGTGTAGTATCACCAGTGCTTATTTCTTATGAACAAGATAAAGCAAGACTGTGCAAAGATTATAGAGCATTAAATAAATTCACAGTGGATGATATTTATCCCTTTCCAAGGATTGCCTCAATACATGCTACCCTTAAAGGTGCTAAATATATAAGTTTCCTAGATAGAAATAAAGGGTACCATCAGATTCCTGTAGAAAAGAATTCACAGAAATTTTTGTTGATAACAACACATATGGGAATATATAAATATGTCAGGATGTCATTTGGACCAAAAAATGCTCCATCAGTATTTCAGAAGTTAATGGATATAACATTCCATAATGAAATGATTGAAGGATGGTTAATAGTATACATTTATGACATCATAGTGTTCTCTAAGACATATTATGAACACTTCATCCATTTAAAGAAGGTATTTCAAAAGATGGATGAAATAAAAATGACTCTTGCATTGAAAAAATGTAAATTTGGGTTTGAGTCTTTAAAAGTGCTTGGTCATATTGTATCTGGCTTACAAATATGTTTAGACCAAAATAAGTTGGCTGCCATCAAGAATATTGGGATTCCTCAAAATGTAAAAGATGTACAATATTTTCTTGGTATGTGTGGTTATTATAGACAATATATAAAGAACTACCAAATAATTGCTTCTCCATTAACCACACTGATTAAGAAATTAGAAGCTTTCATTTGGAATAATGAAGGAAAACAGGCTTTTGATAAGTTGAAAGAATGTTTGATGAAAGCTCCTATCTTGGGATTACCAGATTTCCAATTGCCTTTTGTATTGTATACAGATGCAAGTTTTATTGGTCTGGGTGCTGCTTTGCATCAAAAACAACTTATTGAAGGAAAAATGTCAGAAGTAGTAATTTGCTATATTTCACGTACTATAAGAAGTAGTGAATTAAAATATGGTGCTACTCATCTTGAATATTTGGAAGTAGTATGGGATCTTAAGAAGCTACATTATTACTTGGAAGACCAAAAATTTGACTAAATAACTGACTGTAGTTTAGTTAAGTCACTCTTAAACATGAAAACTCCTAATAGACATATGCTTAGATGGAAATAATCTGTACAAGAATACAGAGGATGGATGACTATTACACATAAAGCAGGAAACTTACACTCTAATGTAGATCTGTTATCTAGGGTACCTCCAACCAATAATTATGATAATCCTGCTTATGTTCCTGAAACAGAGATTATTAAAATTTATGGCATTTATAATGTAGATCTTGAGGATGAATTTATGCAATAAATTCTTGATAATTATGCTTCAGATTCTGACTTGAGTAGACTTACTACAATATTAAATGATCCATCTAATGCTTCAATGAGTGATTTAATAAAAAAATTACAACATAAGTATAAAGAAGCATTAGAAAAAGGAAAATTTTCCATTGAGGATGGTTTTAAATATTACAGGAAAAAATTAAGCAATGTAATTGTAATTCCCCCTTCAATGAAGGAGTTAATGTTAAGTATATGTCATGATGATATATTAGAAGGTCATTTTTACTTCCATAAAACATTAACTAGAGTAAAAAATACAGCTTGGTGGATTAAAATGTCTGATGATGTTCAAAAATATGTTGAGACATGTGATTCTTGTAAAAAATCTAAAAGATTAACAGGCAAAAGAGCTGGTTTATTACTACAACTTGAGCAACCAAAAGCTCCATGGGAAATAGTTTACATGGAATTTTTAACAGGTTTACCAATAGCAGGGCATAAGAGTTATAACTCCTGCTAGGTAATTTTAGATAGATTTACAAAAATGTGTAAATTTATTCCTACCCACAAAGAGGTTTCTGCAAAGGACTTAGCTTTTTTATGGTGGACAAAAATGTTAATTATAGCAGGTTTCCCCAAAGTAATAGTCTCAGACAGAGATCCTAAATTTACTTCTGAGTTCTGGACATCACTTATGGATGTTTCAGGGTGTAAATTAAAACTTTCTACAGCACACCATCCACAAACTGATGGGCCAGAAGAAATAATGATACAAACTTTAGAAGATATGATAAGAAGATATTGTGCTTTTGGTCTTGAATTTAAAGACAATTACAAATTCACGCATGATTGGGTAACCCTTATCCCAGGTTTAGAATTTGCATACAATAGTACAGTACATTCTGTCACTGGAAAAAAGCCATTTGAGTTATGGTTGGGTTATGTACCTAATACCCCTTCTAAAACTCTTAATAAGTTACCTAGATTGGATATCCATCCAGGTACAAAATCTTTTCTTCAGATGCAAGAATTATGCAGAAAGCATGCTCAAGAATGTATAAATAAGGCATTTGAGTATGAGAAGAAAAGATGGGATAAAGCCCATAAAAAACAAATGTTCAAAGAGGGTGATGAAGTCCTTATTTCTACACTACATTTCAATTTAAATGGTAATTTTAAATTGAAGGATCCTTTCATTGGACCATTTGTAGTAAAAAAGATGGTTGGTAACAATGCTGTTGAAGTTATTCTATATGCACCATATATTAGAAAACATCCAGTAGTACCTATTTCTCTTATTAAACCATACCATTCTAATGATACTACTCTATTTCTAAGAAGATCAGGAAGGCATAAACAGAAACCTGAAAAAATAGTTGAAAAGGCAGAAATTGAAAAGATACTTAAAAAGAGACACCTTACAAAAGAAAGGGGAGTTGAGTATCTATTAAGGTTTTAAAATAAATCAGGTGAATATGACCAGTGGATTCCAGAAAATTAAATCTCTGATGTTAAAAATCTTTTGAAAAAATTTAAATCCAAATAATACTGATTAATTCAGTATATGTATCATAGAAATTTTAAAATTATTTTTTCTATTCACTCCTTACTTATTAATTAAAATGTCTTAACATTTTTTATATTTTTTTTTGGGTTAGGGAGTGTCAGCCTAAGTATCTCCAAGACTGAGTAATTCTTATGGCTAAAATAAGATAACTTTAATTACATTAAGCTTATTACTTAAAATTAAAGGTTAAAATACTTATATAAATGTTTATAATACATATATATATAAATATTACACTATTATATGACTTATAGTAGTTTAAATAGCTTATCCATAGTCTAATAATACTTATTAAGGTGTTAATAGAGTCATAATATACTTACCTTAAGTGATATTAAGTAATTATAGACATTCATAAGCTTATATGTATACATAACTCTCATATTCAGTGAAATATGTAGTTATATTATGTATATTTAGGTCTATAAGTGGGGGTAACCTCTTAATAGCCTATAACGTTTATTTTTATGCTTATTTTAGGTCATATGGACGTATTCAGTGGACTCACAATGCCTAAACAAGCATATACACCTATTTCAGGCACATATATCCAGTTTGGACAACTTAATCTACTTCCTTGGATGAATTTTCACGGATTTATGAGTTGGGATATGATTACTGGGTTAATGTGGATACTTGGGGATGTTATTGGGAGCTTGGAAAGTAAATTTGGCTCTTTATATTTTTTGGATTTCATTTTACCCTCTTTTGATGAGTCATTGTACCTGTCTCTTTATGGTATCCACTTTGATCTGTTTACTCTATTTATAGTATGGGTCTGAGGTATCATTTATTGTGATGGAGGGTCCTTACTGGAGGTCTGGGTTTTGAAACTGCTTGAAGTGGACTCCATGGGGAGGTTATGGGCCCTCAAAGTGCTGTAATTGCCGGGGATAGCAGTGACATCATCTGGATTGAAGGTCTGTGCACTCCAGTGGATTTTGGTATAAGTAAGGGAGGATTTTGACAGGTTATTAGACATCACTTACTTACTAAACATTAAAAAAACATTATAAAACAATTATTATTATATAGAATTATATTATAAAGCATTTTTAAATTGATATTATCTTTATATAAGCTTTAACTATATTTTATTATTCTATTTTCCACCACTAGCACGCATAAAATCCAAGTATTGTTAGTTTAAATTGAGAATAACTATTTTATTAGTCTTCCCCTGAGGTTTAGTCACTAAATCATTTATTAATAAGCAATTGGACCATTAATAATTACTATTAAATCATACTTAAAATACTAGCATAAACTGACAATTACCCTCAGACACACAATGACCCAACATTTGAAATTATATCATTGACCATAGCACCAATACATTGTGCATTTACTTAATATTGAAAAGTATAAGCGTATGATTGACTACTTTAGATTTAAGATTTAGATAGCACAGTAAAATTGAGACACACAAAGGGAAAAGTTGTTGCTATGAAGATTTTGCTTTCTGCACTTGAAGTATGGATTTTTGTACTGATTTATGGATTAAAAGATTTACTTTTGCTTTGAGTGTCATGTACTGCATGAAAGATGCCTGGGTATGAAATTCAAGCTCTGTTGAGTGTGAGAGCTCTTCATTAAACTTATCTCCTTGTTTCTCTTTATCTTATAAATTTTAATAGATTTTGTAAATAAAATAGTGAATACTTTGATATCTTTATTATAACTGAACATCACAATCAAACTCCCACTCCTCCTCATCCCTGCGCTGATGGCAGAATATCTACATTTCAGTTCAAGGTATCTTGAACATCATGCATTGCCAAAGATTTATTTTTCATGGAAAGCACTGCATTAAAAGGCCCTCACAAGAAGTTTAAGTTTCTTCTATGGCCTCAAGTAACTTTTAATGCATTAGAGAAGAATGCAATCATTGAGGGACAATTCACTTTGGCCAAATTTTGTTCAATTGCTAAGAATCAGGCCATTGTTGAGGACTTTTGGGAGGTGTCCATCAAAAATGATTTGGTGGTGGATTGTGTAGAGGATGCACTAAATCAGGAAGAGAGGAAGGAAATATGGAGCGACCAATGGCCCCAGAAGATGAGGTCCACAAATTAGTCAAAGATGGGTCAGATCCAGTGTGGTAGCCTAAAGATTAGTATGGAACTAGGTTTATTAAAAGAGGGTTTATTGGAGTTGATTATTGAGATTGGAAAAGAAAATCTAATTTTATAATGGTTTATATTTGAAGGAATGAGTATTTAAAATGGTTTTAAAAGAGTAAATTTTATGAGTCAAGATTTAACAATTAATTAACAGTCAGAAAATTCAAGTATAGGTCTAAAAGTGTATAAAAATTAATATCAGGAGTCTCAAGAGCCTTAAGGAATTTTTGGCGTAATTTTTTCTAAATTTCTTCTATTTTTTATAATTTTAAAAAGTATTTTTGATTATGTTTGATTTTTCATGATTTTTTATTAGATGAATAGGGCTGTGCAGACTACAAAAGTCAGTTGAGATTATAAAGGAGAAGTAGCTCTATAATTTATACTTTTTCTGAAATTTTAATAGTATTTAAAGGCTCTAATTGAGTCCGGAAGTCTGTGAAAGCTCTGCAAAGCTCTGGAAGAGCCATACAAACTCTTGGAACCTCCAGATGAGCTCCAGGATGCTCCATCTGGGAAAAATAAAGCATTTGACATACTATGCATCTAAAGCTTGTAGACTCAAAATTAGAGAAGGATCATCATAGAGACATCATACAGGGAATCTTAAAATAGAAAAACAATCATCTAACATCATATATCAACAACATGTTTTACATAAATAATTATGAAATTGTAATACCCTTATAAATATAACACTTTTACATAAAATTTTATAAGTCTTACTCAACAACTCATAAATTTATACTTATAGGGTACCATTATAAAGGTTTCAACATCAGGGACTTTATTTTTAAGAACAATTTCCAATAAAAATAAAAGCTTCATAAAAACTTATTATTCTATCATTTAAATAACTTTTCTGAATACAGATTCACTGTTGTATTTCTTTCCCTCATTAAAAAGGACACAGATTCTACATCACAAACAATTTAATAATAAATAGATTATTAGTCATTTTATATCAAGTATAGGCTTTATCTTAGTTAATTGTGAACTCTTTAATTACTTAAAGGGACAGGGCATTCTTTGTGTTATCCAACTCCCTTGTATTCTGCTTACAGCAAGGCAACTGTAAGAGTTTTTCTACACCAGTAGTAGAGGTAGCTCCTACCACAAAGCACCATTGACTGATTTTAAAGGATGAGGAAGATGAGGCAGTGGGGGTAGTCAAAGCCACCAAGCCAAGTTTTTTTATTAAAGAAGATCCTGAGTTCAAAGTAAGTGATTTATAATTTTAAATTTTTTTTTGATTTAATAGTTAACTGATTTTAATTTTAGGGGGCAGAAATAAATGATAAATTTCCTGTCAAACCAGAGGTGGATACATTTTTTAAACCTTGACCTTAATTAAAGAGACCAGTTCAAGTGGGTCCTTCAAGAGTTACACTCCCAATTGATGCTTCAAATGGGGAGGTTGAATTGGACCAGGTGTGGTAAAATAAGTCTGGACAGGCTTTTTGAAACACTTTGCAAAAAATCAATGGGATTATCAATGCGGCTTTATATTATGTAGCTGAGGAGGTACTGGAAATTGGAGAGGTGGTGCCAGTTGAGGAAGAAGAAGTTTTTGAGAAGGGTAGAAAAATATTTGAAAGGTGGTGGAGAAAATGAAGGATTTGATTAAAAGAAAAATAGAAGAGAAGATATTGAAGTAGAAAGAAAAGGAAAAAAAGAGAAAAAAATGTATATAGTTTTATCTTGAATGTTTGCAAATTTTGTTGTTTTATCTTCATTTAAATTAATTTATTCAAAAAGAAAAGAAAATTGAAATTGAGAGAGAAAAAAAATTTGAAGTTCATTTAATTTTAATTTTTAATTTATTTTGTTTTGAAGTTTTAGTTTAATTTTAGTACTTCAGATAAAAAAAAGAGAGAAAAGAAAAATGTTGTTTTTAGAGAAAATTTTAAAAAGAAAGAAAATATGTTTTTAGAAAAAATAAAAAAAGATTTTATGGAAGAAAGAAAAAAAAATAAAAATTTAAAAAAGAAAAAGATTTCCAGTTTGTAATTAGTTGAGGCATAAGATGATTTGAATTGTTTCATAAAGATGTTTAAGAGTTGTGAATTATTTAGGTAGAATAAAAGAGAAGAGAAAATAAAAGAAAAGAAAAGGTTTTAATTTTAAATAAAAGTGGTAGAGTTAAGAAATTAAAATGAGATTTATTAAAATAAAGAAAATTGAAAAGAGATGAAAACAAAATTTGATGTAATAAAATTTAGAAAAAGAAAATAGGAAAATTTTGATTTGTGTTTTATTTTATTTAATTTATTATATAATTTAATTTTGACCTTAATATTTAATTTATTTTGATTTTAATTTTAGTTTGTCTTAATTATCTGGGGTTTTAGAAAGAAAAATAAACAGCATAAGGAAATTTAAAAATTTTCTTTAATTGCAAAAATTTAAAGGAAAGAAAATTGAGTTTAAGTTTTAGGTTTTTTAGGATATTTTAAATGAAAAGATTTTAAAATTTCAGGAGCATTTGAAACATTTATGTTTGTTTACCAAGGTGTTTTATTTTAGTCATTGAGGTAGCTCTCCCATCCCACAAGGTATTGAAGCTTCCCCTTGTGACTTATTGAATAAAGAATCTGAATTACTTCCCACTCTAGATGGTCTTCTACTTTGACCAGTTCCAGAGGGGGTTGGTTTTTTCCTGTGTATATTTCTCTAGAAAGTTTCAGAAGAGATATGTGAAAAACAGGATGAATTTATTGTCATTCTCTAGGTAAATATAGTCAAAATACATATTTAGAGGCTTCAGTGTCTATTTTGAATAAGCCCAAGTGTGTTTCCAATAGTTTGATTGATGGTCAAGTTGTTTGAATATTTTTAGAGTCTAAAGATACTTTATTAGCTGGTTTAAAAGGTGGAGTAGATTGTTGATGTTTGTCAGACTGCTCCTTATACCTTCAATATGTCACCTCAAGGTTAGATTGGAGTTAGCCTTGAAGTCGTGAAATTTTTTGAAGATAATGTTCAGCAGGATGATTAAATCCCATGTGAATGGGATTGAATTGAGGATTTCATCAATAGATTGTTTTGTCAAAGAATGTGTCAAGTTGTTATAAGCAAATTTTTCCAATGGTAACCATGTGGTCCAAATGTCTTGTTGGTAATTGACATAGATGAAAAGATTTTTTTTGAGGATTTGCTTGATTCTTTCAGTTTATCCATTGGTTTCAGGATGATAGGAAGTTGAAATATTCCTTGTAATATTTAATTGTTGAGAAAGTTGAGTCCAGAAAGTAGAAAAAAATAGTAATCCTCTGTCAGAAATAATATTAGTAGGTAAGCCTTGTATGGAAAATAAAAATTATAGAGATAATTTAGCTAAATCTTCTGAAATTTCACTAGTATTAGTTTTAATAAAAATAGAAATTTTTGAGAATATATCAACTATGACTAACATAGAATCAAAGTAATATGATAGAGGTAATCAAGAAATGAAATACATTGAAATTGATTCCCATGGTTTAGAGGGAACTGGAAATAATTGAAGAACCCCATACTTCCTGTGTCAAGGGACCTTGTTCCTATTACACACATAACAGGATTTAATTAATACTTAATTTCTCTGGTCATTCCTATCCAGAAGATACCCCTTTCTATAAAATGGTAAGTTTTATCAAAACCACAATTATCAGCTAATGGAGAATCATGTCTACTATCAAAAATAGATAACTTTAAATCTCTATTGTTGGATATGACTACTCTACCTTCAATGACTAATAGACATGACTTTATACTGAATCACTTGGCCTCCTTCAGCCTGGATATCCCCAAGACTGAGTAAAAAGTACTTATCAATTATGTTAATCACATGGACTATACATGGAAACAATAAATAAAAGTACACAAGTTGTATACATAAGTAAAAATTATGATAAAATACAAAATATGCCATTATAACACCTTATATACACACATATATCCACCTTTTAAAAGTCTTATGTACTTAATATTAAGTGGAAAAATGCAAGGGTAATATTAGGGACCTTAAATATAAGGTTAAATAATTTTTAAGTAGACTTAAAGCTGTTGTTTTCATTGTTTTATGTGAAAAACAAAAAATGCGCTTTAAATCACTTGTAAGTTGAATATATGTGCTATAAATTTAATAATATTAAGAATTCTCCTTCACATATCAATTTTTTAATTAGGACTATTGATTTGGCTACTCAAATGCATAAAAATAACACTTTTCAAATTTGGTGTTTTTATGTCAGAAATGGCTTCTGGGTACTGGCCACATACTGCCTGCATTTTTCCTGTGTGAATAGCTTAATTTTTAGTAAAGTTAGCTTTTTCAAACTATAATTAATCCACATTCTATGGCCATTGTGGGGAAACACACTAAAATAGGCAGCAGGCGCTTATTTACTGTCCTATTTTAATTATAGGTGCATGGACCTTATTATATGCACTAATTTCATTAATAACCTCAAGATTGGTGCCTTTAATTCACTACCATGCTTTAATTTGCCTAAATTAGTCAAGTATTAACCCGTTCAAGTGCCTGCCAAGGACTGCATGAAGTTACCCCACTTCTCATGCCCTTTTTTGGATTTATCAGTGGTGTCTCAGTCAATATTGGTTATTTTTGAATGGGGGTTTGGCCTAGTTTATTGTCATAATTAGCCCCATCATTTCTACTTTTGATTACCCTTAATATTGTGTAATATTTAGTGTTATTTTTTCTCTTTTAGTCTTTTATTTTAAGGCATTACATGCATACACTCTCTTTTTTGCTTATTCTTTATTTTTGATGGATTATCCCTTTTACTACAGGATCTTGGCAGGAGATATCATTCTAATTATGGTATTGGTCACTCTTTATGTTTTTGGAAAGTTTTATTAGCTAGAATGAGGCATCATGAGTTGTGTATAGGACTGGTAAATCAAGGGAGTCATTGGAGGAAATATTGGATATAAAAGGAGGGGGTTTTTGGTCTTGTTTTCTACATTCTTTACCATTAAAATCAAAATATATAACCAATTAAATTACAATAAATATCAATAGTACTTATAAAGTCTTTGAATAGTATCTAAATTATTAAATCTATTTTTCTACCAACTATAAGATTGTAAGCCATATATAATTAGTGAGATTTAAATTACTGAGACACCTATATTGAGTTATATTATAATACTTATTGGATATGTACCACAGTATTCATATACGGCCATTAAAATCTTCAAGAAAACTGAATATTCAAGCTATTTCATGTCTTTTTACTTGAACTTAGCCTGATGATTGGGGACCTTTCCTCAAGAATTCTGTTGGGTATCCTCTAGTAAGTAAAAATTAAAAAAGAGGCTATAAGTAAATATAATCCCTATAGAAATATTTAAATAATTAAAAAAGGTTGGGTTCACTTAAATAGTGATTTCAGAGAAAGAATCTCTGTTATATAATACAATTTTGATATTGAATCAACAATTTTACCACTAATTTAACATAAAAATTGTTCTTAGTGGGAGTCTGTCAATAGACCAATTAATTTTGTGATCTTTGCAGATAATAAAACAGGTAATAAAAAACAGATGAATTGTTTTCTTTTAAAAAGGACACTTAATCCCTTTTTATTGACCAGTTATATCAAGTGACCACATAAAAGCATATTTGACATTTGGCACTTATAAATTCACTTGATACCTACAAGTAAGCAACTAAACTATCTTCAATAGTGTTAATAAATACTGATAAAATCCCTTTTCGAAGTTTTAATAACTCATATTTTAAATCTTTGATTTAAGGTCCACATAAAAATGTGTGATAGCCACGTTGACATTGTGAGTAATAAGGCAAACCCTTATAAATTAAGACCTAGAACTGAAGGAACTGTTACAGGATGTCCAAATGGAGAGACAGGACTCCCCTACAAACAGCATAACTCCACAAATGTAAGTAGAGTAAATGAAATAGTTATTAAGTCAGATAACAATCAAGAAATTAAAAAATACCTTACAAGAACAAGTTCACTCCCTCTCCATGCTTCTGAAAACTCTCACCATAAAGACCAACACTATGATTGACCAAATAAAAAATTAAGAGAAAAGAGCTGCACGGGGCTTTATAGAAGTCAACCAGGCCCTAGTGGGACTAAGGGCTCAACCAACAACAGTAGTTGAAAACCCTTTAACAGAGACCCCTCAAGCCAAAGAGGAGAATCAAAAAATCACAGTCAGAAAGTGAATATGGTATTGGTACTCCCAGAAATACAACAAACCTCCACACCAGGGATCATGCAGTGACCCTTACAAAGGAAAGGCAAAGAGAGGCAGAAGAAATGGAATAAGACCTTGGTAAGTCATCCATCTTCCCAGAATCAATTATATGATACTAACAATGAATTACTCATAGGGAATGAAATTAATAGTGATTTATTGAATATAATTGATAAATATTTAAAAGATTATTCATTTGAAAATAAAATTTTTAATTTGTCTTTTCATGATGACAATTTACATAGTTTTATTGATCACAAGGATAATACAAGTCATATTAAAATGGAACCAAATGAAGTAAATCTTGAGCCTGATGATGAGTCTTCTGAGTTGGAAATGGAAAAAATTGAATATTTTTTGAAAGAAAATCCAATGGAATCAAAAATCATTAGCAAATTTTTATTAAGAATTGAACAGTTTGAAGAATTCTCTAAAAAGTTAAACAATAATACAGAAAACTTATTATAAAAACTTACAAAATCATTGAGTACCACAGCCAATAGATTAAAAATCATTTAAAATTCAAATAATGAATTAATAAATGAAAATAAAAAATTAACCTCTGAGATTAATAATTTACAAGATAAATTAGAAAATTCTCATAATATTATAGCTACCATAGATGGATATATAAAATTGTCTTTTTCAAATGTGAACAATACTTTAGCTCATGTACTTGTAATAAAGGATAGGCTACAAAGAGTGGAAATTAAAGTAGCTAAAAATTTTGAAAAATATTGATAAAGTAAAGGACAACACAACCTATGTGGAAAAACTACCAGTATATATGAAACATTCAGAAAATAAACTAATGATTGAACATGAAAATAGTGTCATGGGCTCTGAGATTATAAAATAAGTGAAAGATGAAATAAATGACTATCTATAAAAAGTAAGTCAATTACTTAATATTCCTCAGATTAGGGAAGCAAAAAATAACCAAAAGAACTGACCTAAGTTAGATCAGTACCCTTTTATTGATGGAGATTCAAAATCTGATTGGCAACAATTATTCAGAGAATGGATAACTTAAAATTTTCATAAAAATTACCTGATGAATAAGTTACATCAAAATTGATATCTTTATTTAAAGATGTGGCTTTATTATGGTTTGAATCTGTATTTATTTAGGGAATTATATACTCCTGGATTGAATGGAAGGCACTAATTGAAAGGAAATTTGGTGGCTCAAAATTTAGAATCACTCAACAAAGATTTTATGAAAAAACCAAATATAATCCAAATGATGGAGATAAACCAATGGTATTATTAATGAATTTAATAGAAATCATGAAAGCCATGGATCCAAAAATGGATTATGATGAGTGAAAAGAAAAAATAATTTATAAATTGCCTATATCAGTCAGAGACATTAATGTAGCTAGAACTGAAACCATCAGAGATACTTCTGCTTTTATTAATATATAAAATGAAATATTATTGAACCACAAATATGAAAAAAGGTATAATCATTAAAAGAAAAATTTTGAGGAAGTAAAACCTACTACAAATAAGTTACCAGTGGAGAAGAAGAAACCCTCAGCTCCCAGTTTACCTAAGAGACAAGAAAGTAACACTTGCTACAAATTTAATGAACCTTAGGATAAAGGTCATACTTTTAAGAAGAGAATAAATGTTATTGGAAACTCACAAGATTCTGAAACAAGTAATCATGAAGATGAAAAGGAGGAATCTGGTGAAGATTGTAAAGTAAAATTCATTACAGTGATGATGAAAATGAGATATATGTATTAGAAAAGTATATTATGTTCCTGAATAATTCAATACCTCATAAAGATACATCTTTAACTTCCATTGAGGAAGCTGAAATAATTAAATATGTAAATCATGATAATTAAAAAATCACACCTATTAGAGTACCTGTTATTATATGTGGAAAAGAAATGAATGCCATTCTTGATACTGGGCCTTCAGGTATTGTAGTCTCTATTAATAAATTAATAAAACTTGATAGTAAGTATAAGAGAAAACTAGAACCTGTATGGAAAAAAAACTGGAGGGGTTTTGGTTCAGTTTTAAATCCAATTGTCAAATACAAAGCTGCTGTATTCTTTAAATATAATAATGGATATGTAAGAGCAGTATATGAATTTGTTGTAATGGATAATAAAAATTTTAGTGATTCTTTTATTATTGTAAATGACTTATTGACTAAATTTGGCATCAAACTAGATCCTGAAAATTGTTGATTCACTATAGGTGTGATTGGGAAAAGAAAATATAATATTTGCTCTGAAAATTCAGTTTATTCCATTTCTCCTAAAGAAGAAAAACTCCAAGGTGGAAGAACCACCTCTGAAGTGGTAGAGTCTGAAAATGAAATCGAAAAAGTCTCTTTTAGTCCTCAACTCTTAAAAATTGAAGAAAACAATATTTTGAGATTAATAAAATATTATCCTATGGAGTTTTCTTATGGTTCAAATGAACTAGGATTGGTCAAAGACCATGAGATGAAAATCTCTTTAAGTTTTGATCTAGATAATATTCCTGGAAGCTTGTGAAAGTAAACTTACCCAGCTTCTCCTGCAAAAAGGAAAGACATTGAAGACAAAATCAAAATGTTGTTAGAATTGAATATTGTTAAAAAATTAGACACAACACCTAAGTAATGTGTTATTTCACAAGTTTTAATCTCTTATGAAAAATATAAGGCAAAATTATGGGTTGATTACAGAGCTCTGAATACATTCACTGTAGATGATATTTACCCTCTGCCAAAGATAGCTTCTATCCATGCTACCTTACAAGGTGCAAAATATATTTCTTGTCTGGATGGAAACAAAGGTTACCACCAGATTCCTGTGGAAAATAATTATCAGAATTTTTTACTTGTAACCACACAAATGGGGATATATAAATATGTGAGAATGCCTTTTGGCCCAAAGAATGCCCCTTCAGTCTTTCAAAAATTGATGGATAGTGTTTTTAATCAGGAAATGGTTGAAGGATGGCTTTTAATTTATATTGATGAAATCATAGTGTTTTAATAAACATATGATGAGCATTTCAGTCATATGAAAAAAGTTTTTCAAAAAATGGATGAAATTAATATGAAAATTGCATTAAAAAATGTAAGTTTGAGTTTCAATCCTTGAAAGTACTTGGACATGTTGTATCTGGATTACATATTAGTGTTGACCAGAATAAAATGTCAGAAATAAAAACATTAATATACCTAAAAATGTGAAAGATGTTTAAAGTTTTCTAGGCATGTGTGGATATTATAGGCAGTATATAAAAAACTACTAATCAATTGCAGCTTTTTTAACAACATTAATTAAAAAATGAGGCTTTCATTTGGAATAATGAAGGACAACATGCCTTTGATAAATTGAAGGAATTTTTAATGTAAGCTACAATATTGGGACCTTCAGATTTTAACCTCCCTTTAATCTTGTATACTGATACAAGCTTTACAGGGTTAGGTGCTGCTTTAAAGAAAAATAGATAATAAAAGGTAAATTATCTGAAGTAGTTATCTTTAATATATCCAGAAACTTAAGAAAGACAGAGTTGAGGTATGCTTCCATCCAGCTGAAATGTCTAGCCATTGTGTGGGCCCTAGAGAAACTTCATTACTATCTGGAAGACCAGAAGTTTGAATTAATAACAGATTGCAGTGCATTAAAATCATTAATAAACATGAAAACACCTAATAGGCACATGTTTAGGTGTAAAATAGCTTTTCAAGAGTACAGAGGTAGAATTACAATCTTTCATAGAGCAGGAAAATTGCATTCTAATGTGGATTTATTATCCAGGAGTCCTTTTCCCAATGATACTGACAACCTAGCTTATGTGCCTGAAAATGAGGTAATACATATATATGGGATTTATATAGTGGATTTAGAAGAAGAATTTATGCAAACTATACTAGAAAATTATTCATCTGATAAAGATTTTTCTAAATTATTAGCCATCTTAAGTGATCCAAAAAATTCCTCTATGAGTGCATTAATTAAAACCTTACCTCCAAAGTATAAAAATGCATTGAAAAAAGGTAAAATGTCAATTGAAGATGGATACATATATTACAGAAAAAAGTTAAGTAATGTAATAGTTATACCACCTTCTGTGAAGGAGTTAATGTTAAGTACTTGTCATGATGACATATTATCTGGTCATTTTGTTTTTAACAAAACATTAACTAGAGTTAAAAATACAGCCTGGTGGGTAAACATGAAAGAAGATGTACTAAAATACATTGACATATGTGACTCTTGTCAAAAATATAAAAGCTTGACTAGGAAGAGATCTGGGTTGTTACAACAAATAGAGCAGCCAAAGGCTTCATGGGAAATTTTAAACATGGACTTTTTCACTGGATTTTTATTAGCTGGAAAAGAAATTTTAAATTCTTGCTGGGTAATTGTGGATAGACTAAAAAAATGTATAAATTTATTGCTACCCATAAAGAGGTATATGCAAAAGACTTGAAATTAATATGGTGGACTCAAATGTTGAATACTACTGGGCTCCTTAAAGCCATAATCTCTGACAAATACCCTAAAATTACTTCAGAGTTCTGGACATTTTTGATGGAAGTATAAGGTTTTCAATTGAAAGTGTCTACAGCACACCATCCAAAAACTGATGGGCTGGCTGAAAGAATGATACAAACTCAGGAAGATATGATTATAAGATATTTTGCCTTTGCATTAAAATACAAAGACAATGATAAATTCACTAATGAATGGGTAGCATTAATTCCTTGCCTTGAATTTTCTTATAATAGCACAACTCATTCTGTAACAGAGAAAAAAACCATTTGAACTTGGGCTGGGATATGTACCAAATACCCCAGTAAATTATTTAAACATATTACCAAGGTTAGATATATAGCCTGTTACCAAATCTTTTATTCATATGCAAAAAATGTGTAGAAAGCATGCAGAGGAATGAATTAAGAGAGTGTTTGAATATGAAAAGAAAAGGTGGGATAAATCTCATAAAATATCTGAATTCAAAAAGGAGATGAGGTCCTTATTTAAACACTACCATTTAATTTAAAAAGTAATGTTGAATTGAAGGATCCTTTTGTGGGACCTTTTTTATTAAATAAAATAGTTGGTAATAGTTCTGTGGAAGTCATATTATATGCCCCATATGATTGGAAACATCCAGTTTCCCCTATCTCATTATTAAAATCTTAACATGCAAATGATCCTGACTTATTTCAAAAAAGAAGAGGAAGGCCTAAAAATCAACTTGAAGAAATTGTGGAAAAATCAGAGATTGAAATAATACTCAAGAAAAGAATCCTTACTAAAGAGAAAGGAACTGAGTATTTATTAAGATATAAGGAAAAATCAAATGAATTTGATAAATGGATACCTGAAAAAGAAATTTCTAATCTATCCTCCCCTCTTAAAAAATTTAAACATAAATAAAAATCTGATCAACCAGCTGAGGGGTTAATAAAGAGTACTCATAATACTTTATTATGTTTTATTTCTTAAAAGAATTAATCTTTAATGCTACAGAATTTTCTGAATACCTGAAAAATGAAATGAAAAAAATGTATAACTTGTCTTTTTTTTGTTAAAAAAGTGTCAGCCTGGATATCCCCAAGACTGAGTAAAAAGTACTTATAAGTTATGTTAAAAACATGGCCTATACCTGGGAACAATAAATAAAAGTACACAAGTTGTATACATAAGTAAAAAATATGATAAAATACAATATATGCCATTATAACACCTTATATAAACACATTTTAAAAGTCTAATGTACTTAATATTAAGTTAGAATATGCTAGGGTAATATTAATAACCTTAAATATAAGGCTAAATAATTTTTAAGTAGACTTAAAGCTGTTGTTTTTATTGTTTTATGTGAAAAACAAGAAATGCACTTTAAATCACTTAAAAAATGAATATATGTGCTATAAATTTAATAATATTAAAAATGTGCCTTGACAGATCAATTTTTCTTAATTAGAAAAATTTATTTGGCTACTCAAATGCATAAAAATAACACTTTTTAAATTTGGTGTTTTTCATGCCAGAAATGGCTTCTGTGTACTGGACACATACTGCCTGCATTTTTCCTGTTCGAATAGCTTCATTTTTAGTAAAGTTAGCTTTTTCAAACTATAATTACCCACATTCTACAGCCACTGTGGGGAAACACACTAAAATAGGTGGCAGGTGCTTATTTAGTGTCCTAATTAAATTATAGGTACATTGACCTTATTATATGCACTAATTTCATTAATAACCTCAAACTTGGTGCCTTTAATTAAATAAAATTCTTAAATTCTCCTTAATTAGTTAATGATTAACACATGCAAGTGCCTTCCAAGGACTGCATGTAATTACCCCACATCTCATGCCCTTTTTTGGGTTTTTCAGTGGCTTCTCCGTCAATATTGGTTATTTTTGGATGGGGTTTCCACATAGTTTATTGTCATAATTAGCCCCATAATTTCTAATTTTTATCTCCCTAAATATTGTGTAATATATAGTGTTATTATCTCTATTTTTAGTCTTTTATTTAAAGGTATCACATGCATACACTCTCTTTTTTGCTTATTCTTTATTTTTGATGGATTATCCCTATTACTACAGGATCTTGGCAAGAGATATCATTCTAATTATGTTACTGGTCACTCTTTATGTTTTTTGACAGATGTATTATCTAGAATGTGGCGCCATTAGCCGTGTATAGGACTGTTAAATCAATGGAGTCATTGGAGGAAATATTGGGTATAAAAGGAGGAGGTTTTTGGTCTTGTTTTCTACATTCTTTATCATTACAATCAAAATATATAACCAATACAACTACCATACATATCAATAGTACTTTTAAAGTCTTTCAATAGTATCTGAATTATTACATCTTTTTTTCTACCAACTAACAGATTGTAAGCCATATATAATTAGTGATATTTAAGTTACTGAGACCCTTATATTGAGTTATATTTTAATACTTTTTGGATTTGTACTACAGTATTCATATAGGACCATTAAAATCTTCTAGAAAACTGACTATTAAAGATATTTCATTTATTTGTACTTGAACTCATCCTGACAGCCCCTTTCTTTAAGATTATGTTGTCTCTAATCCCCAAACAATAATCATACTTTGATTGAGTTTTTTAAATGTTGGATAGTGGATTTTGAATTGATTGTGTTGTCATTTAATTAAGTTGATGAGTTTTTCAAATTAATTTTTTGAAAATTGATTTCAAATTTGATGGATTTTTGTCAGCAAATTCCTTCCTCTGCTGCAGATAAATGTTGCCCTGATGTGATAAAATATCTGAAACTACACAATGTTTTTCCTGGGAAGTAGGTAATAGTAAAATAAAATTCAGATAGGAACACAGCCAAACTAGCCCTGACGTCTAGTTAGTACTTTTAAAGACATGAAGTATTTCAAAGAATTATGATCAGTTATGATTTCAAAAGAACTATTTATACTGAGAGGAAAAGAGAATTATTTTTAATATAATGAATAATAGATAATACTTCTTTATCATAAATTTCATAAATTAATTCTGCTGAAATTAGTTTATGTGATTCAAATGCCAAAGTATGAAAAATTTCTGTCTCAGTTTTTAATTGGAATGTTACCTCTGCTATAGTGTAATGGCTAGCATCTTTCTCGACTATTTTTGAGGCTGTAGGATCAAAGTGTCAAAGAATTGGAGCTGTGATGAAAGCAGTTTTCAATACTTTGAATTATTTACACGCTATTTCTGTAAATACAAAAGGAATATCTTCTTTAAGAACAGAAGTAAGATTTTTAATTTTTTTAAATTAATCTTAAATAAATCTCTTATAGAAATTTGCAAAACTTAAAAATCCCTGTAAGGAATTTAGTGTTTTTGGATCTGCCATTTAAAAATTTTTTTAACCTTTTTATCATCCATGACTAATCCATCAGTAGAAAATGTAAACCCTAAAAATGCAATAAATTTAAGGTAGAATTTGCATCTAGTGTGCTTGGCATAGAGAACTTGTTCTCAAAATTAAATAAGAGCCAGTTTGACATGTTGTATATTTTCTTTTAGGGTCTTTGAGAAGATTAAAGTGTCATCTAGATACAGAAAAACACACTTTTCAAAATTATCTTGGAAGATATCCTTGACAAAAGTTTAAAAAGTCAATGCTGTGTTAAAAAATCTAAAAGGCATTAATAAATATTTAAAACTACCAAGCCGGGTATGCATTGCAGTTAAAGGCGAATGACTTTCTGAAATACCTATAAGATCTTTAGAACCTCTAAGATTAATTTTTAAAAAGAAATGAGCACTTTTAAAAAACACAAGAAGTAATGAAATAGGAGGAACTGGATAAGTGTTCTTCTTACACCACACAATATGGGAGGCAGAATTATTAGCAATTCTGCAACCTTGAACCCTAACTCACATCTGATTTAGCACATAATGAGGCAGTGCTGAAACAGCCAACAATAAAGCTTAGAAACTCTCTGAAATAAACTCAAAGAAAAGTTGAAGTCTTATTGAAGCACAGTTGATCATTATTTCAAAAATTCTTGTAATCTAACTTACTGTAATTATTAAAGGAATATTAATATGAGGGAAGTCCACAAGATTAACAGAATAGAAGATTAAAATTGTGCGTCTGCTTTACAAATTCGTACAAAATAGTAAATTTCTCATGTAAATCAAATAAAAAGCTTTTATACATAATTATATAAGTTTGTGGAGCTATCATTATATAGAGAAATCACTTGATATCATAAGAAGTTTTTGAGAAGAAAATATGTAGTTGACTGATACTTTTTATTGTGTTTAATCAATAAAATTTTTTCAAAAATATAAATTTATTCTAATTTTATGATCAGGAATTATTGATTTTTTTTCAAACTTTAAAATATTTGTGAAAGTTAAAAATCTCTTTCAAATGTAGTTAAAATACTATAATTTAGAATTATCATTTATATAATTAATACATATCATTTTTTTCAATCAAGTGAAAAAATGATATGGTCACTATTATTTTTAAATAATAAATTTCCTTCTTCTTCAATAAATCAAAAAATTAAGGGTGGAGTTTTATGATGATAAACCATATGTCTAATAGGGGGTATCAAAGTTAAAAATTTGTAATTATTTAAAACGTATTTTACAGCACAAAAAGAAAGCCACAAGCATGACATTAATTCTCAGTAAAAAGATGTTTTGGGGGCAAAAGATGGCATAACTTAAAAAATAATCATGGTTGATTTGGTGGAAAAAAGAGGTATTTTAAAATGGAAGATTTCTAACTTTGATACCCCCTAATGATTAGTACACTGAAATTTAATGTTTTTTTTTGTTTTGGGATATTACCCTTTCCATTTTTGCTATTATATATATATATATATATATATATATATATATATAGATTATTTATTGTATTTTAAAATTCTCCTTCCATATCTTTCCCTCCAATTTTTGGTTCATATCATGTTCTTCCCCTGTTGAATCTTCTCCCTTGTTTTCATTTTAATTTTTTCTTACCTATTCTATTTCCTCTTCACACTTTTTTATTGCTTCTCCACCCCTCTTCATCCTAACTCCTTGGAACTCACTCCTTTAACTCCTTTCTCCAGCCCCTTTTAATTGCTTTAGAGTGAAAGATGTTAGATAAAAAGTAAAATTGAAGGGTGGAATTAATTGAAGAGCAATAGAGTTAGGATGGAAAGAAAAGGGGTGGGGAATATAGAAACAGATGTGGTGAGGGATAAAAAAGGCTAGCAAGGAGGTGAAAGTGGGATTGAGTGGGTTATGGTGGTATGCAATGGGAGATAAAAGAGTGTGGTGAGGTAATGTGGAAATCAGAAGGGGTGGGTTGGGGTGGGAAGAGGGAAAAAAGATTTAGAAGGGTCGTGATTAGAGCAAAAGGGGTGAAATGGGCTGAAAAGTGAAAGGGGAGAGAATGAAATGTGAGAAAAACAGGTGAGCAAGGGTGAGAAGAGTAAAAGTTCAGTCTTGAAGGCATGGAAAGCAAAACAAAGATAAAAAGATGATGAGTGAAAGGAAAGGGGTGGTAATAGAAGTGAAACAGGTGAGGAGTCTGAAAAGTATGTACAAAGGGGTGGAAGGAGCATCAAAAAAGGTGGTGAAAATCAGAAGGTGAACTATATTTTTTGGCCAAAGAATAGATTCCACCCTGTATTAATATTATTCTTTACTTTCATTCAGAAAACCAATAGTTAAACCTGCTGTATGCCTATTTTACATCCTTAATTAATTCAAAATACATATATATTGGCTGTTAGTAATAAATAATTATATTTGAAGTAGAAGAATTATAAAGTTATAAAAACTAGACATAAAGCCCTAGTATATTTAAAAAAAATTATTTCATGGAATGATTGTGATAGCTATAAATAAGATCAAAAAAAATTTTACAGGTAAATTTTAGAAAAAAATAAAAAAATAGAAAAAAGCATGTATGATATTATAAATAGTTACTTATCTATATTATGAGGTGAATTTTTTTATTTATTGATTTAATATTAAATGCTGTTTTTTAGATGAAAAATTGCTATGTCTTTCCTTATAGAGTGAAAATGAGACTCAAAAAAAATTTATTACCATATTTTTCCTTTTGGATTGATTTTTTTTGTTTTATGATTACTATAAATATCTGAATAATTATACTTAGTAAATAAAAATTTATGAAAATTAGATAATAAAGCTGTTCCAATATATTTAATAGGGGGTATCAAAGTTGACTGATCCGCAATTAAATTAATTGGGGATAAAAATCCTTATACCCCAATTATCTTCTGCAATTATTTTTATTAATAATTGAGTTATCAGACATTTTATGTGTCAAATTTGACCTCTTATCCAACATTTTGCTACTGAATTTGTAATAAACAAATATTGGACAACTTTCTGTCATAATTACATCTTGGCCTACTTTCATTCATAACAACATCTTTGACTACTCTCTGGATATGCCTTCTACTTTGCTGTACACTCCCATTCTCATCTCATCCTGTCTATTCTATCCATTCAGAACACCTTTCTATCTCATCTGCTTGTTTTTACTCCTTTTTATCTTGAATTATCTTAACGTGTCTGTCATCAAAGATCTTCTCAAAGGCAGCCTTCCCCCAGTTATTCATCACATTGCACTATTCCCTCTTTCCCCCTCTTAGCTGAGAAATTATATACTTTTCAATTAAAAAAAGATGAACATCTCATTATTATCAGCTGGCTAAAAGCTAAATCTAACTATGATTCTAGTTTTGGTACTGAAAATTCAACTAAAGTAGGATGGCCTTCCACATCAAAAGTTAATGGTTATCTACTAATTGCCGATGAGTTACAGAATAAGATCAAGGTAAGAATAGCTCTTTTACCTAAAAAGATGTCTGGAAATTTCAAGCATTACCAAGCTAAATACAAGAAGGAAAAGACTCTTTCATCTTCCACTCATTTTGGTATTACTGACATCCATATCCATTAGGGAATAAAATCCATAGATGATAAACTTTAATCTTTATGTCCTCACTTTATAGAGATGGATGCTATTTTTGGAGAGTGAGCTGATTTTAATCCTGAAAACATGTTTTATGGTGAAGATGCTATCTCCAAACATGATGTCAAAAGAAATCTTTTTCTTTCTTCTTCTTCCCAAGTCTCCCCTTGTTTAACTTCCACAAATTAAGATATCTTTCCAATAGATCCTTATGGCAATATGAACCAACCTGATCTAACTCAAGTATGTTTTTATTCCTTTATCTTACCAATTCATTTTTTTATTTAAATTTTCTTATTTCTAAAAAGGCTGAAGAATAAACACAGGATCCACAATCAACTGAGTCAGAAGCCAGAAACAATGATGAGGAGGAAAGTGTGACCTTGAAAAAAAGTGAAGGGCTTCAAGTAGTATAAATTTCCACTCTCAAAGAAGATAAAAAAGTGATACTTCATCTCAAACCCCTTTTTCTTCTATCAAAGAATTTTTGGAGAAATGTGATGCTGGTAAGTGATACCATACCTCTTAAGACTTTACTCTGCTGTTCTTATACTTTTTGTTAATATTTCTTATCACTCTAGAGTAAGTTGAAGCTTCTAAAGAGACTCTAAAGTTTGAAAAGTAAAAACACAAGCTCTCTTTGAAGAGGGATGACAGAGTACATGAATTGGAAGAAAGGAAGTACCAGCTCTCTTTACGGAAGGATGATAAGGCACAAGATATGGAGGAGAGGAAGTATGAGATCTCTTTACGGAAGGTTGATAGGGTACAAGACTTGGAGGAGAGGAATTATGAGCTCTCTTTATGGAAGGATAATAGGGCACAAGACTTGGAGGAAAAGAAATTTGAGATAACTCTTAGTATTGAAAAATAAAAGAAAGAGGAGAAAACACTCAAGCATCAAAAATTAATGGAACATATGAAATTTAAGCATGATCTCAAAGAAAATTCAATGAAAAACATTTTTTAATTGAATGTGTTAAAGCCAAAAAATCTTATGAGGAAATTGAATGTCTAATGCAATTTTTAATGACTAGTTTGTTTTATTTCTTTCATAGTTCAACTATTCATAATTATTTGTACATAAAATTTTACAATAATTTTGTGTATTTCATTAATCTATCCATCATTAGTTGAATTTTCATATTTTAATTTTAAAAATTCTTTTATAAATAAAATTTTCAAGTCCCATTTGAAAATTTGCCAACCCCCCCTGCATTTTTTTGAAGTAAGAGGTGGGTAATACCAAAATTCTTTCAAGTGATTAATCTTGAAAGTCTTATGAAAATTTGGCATTACTACCCCCTGCATTTTCTGGGTGTCAACAAAATTCTTACAAGTCAAGAATTTCGCAAGTCTTATAAGAAATTTTGGCAATACTCCCCCCTGCATTTTATTGAAGTAAGGGATGGTTATCACCAAAATTTCAAGTCAAAAATTTTGCAATTCAGATTTGAAAATTTGGCAATACCCCCCCCTGAATTTTATTGAAGTAAGGGGTGGGTATCACCAAAATTTTTACAAGTCATCAATTTTGCTTGTCAGATTTAAAAATATGACAATACACACCCCCCCTGCCTTATATTAAAGTAAGGGGTAGGAATCACCAAAATTTAATATAATTACATAAATTAACGTATAAAAAACTAATATATATCAATTTCCCTAATAAAAAAACTATAATCAAAAATTTAAACCAAAAAAAAATTAGAATCAGAATTGTTTTTCCCAAAAATAAAAATAAAAATTTTAAACTCACCAAATTTATTTCTGATTCAGCTTTAATTGTAAAAATTTATTTTATAATATTCTGTAAAAAAAAAAATTTGTATCAACACACTAAATTTGTTTTTGATTCAGCTTTAACCATAAAATTTTTTTTTATAATATTCTGTAAAAAAAAAGAACTAAAAAAATACAAAATAATGTTAATGAAAATTACAAATATTTTCTTTTATATACATCCATATTACCCCTCCTTGTATTCCTAATATCCCTCTTTTTGGTGTCCTCAACCCCCCCTTCTTGATCTCCTCAAAACCCCCTTCTCCCCTTTTTTCACCAGGTCCTCCCTCCCTTTCCCCCCTTGAGGCGTCTTTTCCCCCCTTTATGCACATCTTCCACCCCTTAAGGCTATCTCCCATTCCTCCCCTCCCTTTATCCCCCCCTCTCCCCTCTTTCACTCCCCTCCACTGCTTCCCCCCTCCTCCTTCCCCTCTCACCTCCCCTCCACCCTCTATCTATTAGCTAACAAATTGCTATGGGATTTGTATAGCTATTAAACAATTTGCACCACCAAAAAAATCACATAGAAATTCATTAGCTAATAGATAGAGGGTGGAGGTGAGGTGAGAGGGAAGGGGGAAGGGGGGAGGGGTGAGTGAAGGGGAAGGGATAAGGGGGGAGGGGATAAAAGGTGAGCAGTGAAGGGGGAGTGAGAGGGAATAGGGGGGAGGATGGAGAGTTGAGAGGTGGCCTAAAGGGGGGGAAAGGGGAGGAAGAGAATAAGGGGTGAAAGGGGGATTGAAGCAGTCAAGAAGGGGGGAAAAGAGGGAAAATAAGCAGGACAAGAGAGAAAAGAGGGAGAGAAAAAAAATTAATTTAAACCTGAAAAAAAATAAATGAAGCACTTAAAAAAAAAAAAAAAAGCAAAAAAAAATCATGATTAGAAAATAAAAAATGAATAAAAATGAAAAAAATGACCTCCCTGGTGAGATGAGTTAAAAAAAAATGCAACCAAAATATTTGAGGGATGTTTGAGGAGAGAAAAAAATAAAAATGAGTGAAGAATGAAAAATAGAAACACTGAAAAAATATGCAATTTCAGAAAATATGCAATTTCATGTTGAGCTGGTGAAAGAAAACCAATGAGCCATTCAAAAAAGAGATATTCACTGTAAATTCATAATAAAAATGAATATGCAAGAGAAAAATGCTAAACCAAGTGAATAAAGTATACAAAGTAGACATTTGGAGAGTATGAAAACAAAAAATTAAATGGGTTGTGAGTCAAAATGGTGGAGGGTGATTGGCATAATGACAGAGTGTATGCCGGTTGAATGAATGTCTTGTGATTCAAGAGAGGGGAGAGCCA